>CAIGQQ010029132.1:1681-37474 GCA_903798035.1 Danio albolineatus | reverse complement strand
TAATAATAATAATAATAATAATAATAATAATAATAATAATAATAATACATTTTATTCATAATGTGTTTTTCGCAACTCAGGCTCATTTAGAAAACAGATTTTTCGATGTATGTTTTTAGAGGCTGCGAAATATGTCCCGGGAGGTATGTATTTTTGCACTTTTTGTTTTTGTGAACCCACAAGTGTACGCTTTTTAAGATCTCAAATTTCTCCCATGAGTGTCGTTCGTACCTGCTGTTCTTGCGTAAACCCACCAGAGGTCTGTCAACTGACTGTTTGACTGACTAAATGACTGACTGACCGACCAATCGACTGACCCACCCTCCTCCTTCCTTAAACCCAACCAATTTTATCGATTGACCCACCCACACACTTCCCTAACCCCAACCAACAATTTTCAAAAGCAATCCAGAAAAAAAAAAAAAGCCCTTGTTTCATTTTTACCACGTTTTCAGATTTTACCACATTCTCACTCTTTTATTTACTGGTTTACTTTATTTTTTGGATTCTGGTTTTGTCTTACCTGCTTTCTGGAACCACTTTTCTCAGGACTCGAACCCCGTCGTCGTGGTCAACTCCTCTCTGCATCTCAAGTCCGCCGAAGAACATGGCGAGCAAAGTGATTGCGGCAGGAAAGTCGTCCACACAAAGGTGAGCGGTCAGCTGTTAGGAACGCCGTCATACTGCCCCATAGAATTCGTTTAAAAAAAATTAACGCAGCCATATATACCTCTGACTACATAACGTGCGGTCTCCAGAAATGTACGTAGGACTATGTTTTCAGAATGAGCCTGTGTTGGCATTTCTGAAACCCAAAGCGCTGCAACAACAGATATATCAAAGATGTAACAAAACACAAGGATTCAACATAGGTAAAATATAAAATATAAACACAATAGAATGATCAAGAGCCTAAAAATGCTGTCTTAAATAGATGAGTTTTTAACATCTTCCTAAAGCTAACTAGTGTGGAAGTATTTCTTCAAAATAAGGGAGAGCATTCCATCACCTGGGTGCAGCAAAAGAGAAGACTCTCTCCCCTATTGATTTTAATCTACAGGCTGGCTGCTGAACGGTGAGAGTATCAGCAGACCGCAGGGAACGAAAGGGTGTGTACAGAGACAATGTCACAGATAGGAAGGAGCTGTACCATGTAGAGCTTTATATGAAAGTGTGAGTGTTTTAAAAACGATACAGGACTGAACTGGGAGCCAATGTAAGCTATAAAGCACACCAGTGATGTGCTGGCATGGTGGAGTGTGTGTGAGAATGCGTGCTGCTGAGTTTTGAATGTACTACAGCCGTTTGATTAATTTAGCAGGCAAACCAACAAAGAGCGCATTACAATTGTCAATCCTAGGTAACACTTTACAATAAGGTTCATTAGTTAATGCGTTTACTAACATGAACTAATCATGAACAACACTTGCAGAGCATTTATTAATCATAATTGAACATTTCGGATGTGCCAAAACTTTCTTCAGTTAAACAAAGAGAAAACTGAAGTCATTGCATTTGGGAACAGAGATGAGGTTCTCAAGGTGAATGCGTACCTCGGCTCTTAGGGTCATAAAACAAAAAATAAGGTCAAGAATCTTGGTGTGACTCTGAAGTCAGATCTCAGTTTCAACAGTCATGTCAAAGCAGTCAGTAAATCAGCATACTATCATGTCAAAAACATTGCAAGAATTAGATGTATTGCTTCTAGTGAGGACTTAGAGAAACTTGTTCAGGTTTTTATCAGCAGCAGGGTGGATTACTGTAACGGCCTCTGTCATGTTATACAGAGAAGACCATCGCTATTAAACTAAGAATATCACTTTATTAAAGCATGCACTCATTAACAATCTTTCTGCCTTCTGTGTCAGCCTGCTCGTGCTGGCTCCGCCCACGTTGCCCCAGCAACCCTGGACCCCAACACAGAACAGCCAGTCTTAATAACCTGTTTACAAATCACCGCAGCCTCCTCGCTGACCTTCCCAACAAGTCAGTCAGACATTTGCAGCTCATTCAGAACGCTGCGGCCAGGATTCTGACCCGAACCAGGAAATCAGAGAATGCCTTAAACTAAAGTGAAACCAGAAAGTCATTGTTTATGAGTTAAATGAAAGCAAGAGCCATGGTTAATTTGACTTTACGGCATTAGTAATGTTTGCGCATGCGCGGCTGAGAGTGCATCTGTCTGAGAGCGCATCGTGCCTGCAGCCAGACGGTTTGGAAAATTTACTGATTCGAATATGGAAATTCAGTATCATGATTAGTTTTTAATAAAAACATAATCCAAGTTTCAGGAGGACAGCCAGTGTGTTTGAAAACGGCTGTAGTCTGTCCGAAATGAATAGTTCTCCATGACCTCTGAGAGAAACTAGACAGGGCATATAAATTATGCATCTCGCAAACAAGCATTTCTGCTGACGACACATCTCCTGTTCTCGGCTAGACGAATCCACAGATACTCCAAAATGAAATACTCTCAGCCCTTAGGAAATCAATCATGTCTAAATCTGACGCACTGGAGGATTCTCCTCATCCTCTGCTAGTTTTTGAAATGGTGTGCTTTCGATTTATTAAAGAGTATAGAATTATTATCCATTCATTCTCTTTCTGCTCAGTCCCTTTATTAATCCGGGTTCACCACAGAGGAATGAACCGCCAACTTATCCAGCATATGTTTTACGCAGCAGATGCCCTACTAGCTGCAATCCAACACTGGGAAACATCCATACACACTCATTCACACTCATACACTACGAACAATTTAGCCTACACAATTCACCGCATGTCTTTGGACTGTGGGGGAAACTGGAGGAACCCCACAAACTGTGCAAACTCCACACAAATATGCCAGCTGACCCAGCCGAGGCTCGAGCCAGTGACCTTCTTACTGTTAGGCAATCGTGCTACTCACTACGCCACCGTGATGCCTAGAATTATTATTAAGTTAGTTTAAAAAGTTGGCTAATTCATTACCAATAGCATCAGTTAACATTGTAATTATATCTCTGTTCTAATTACCAGGTCTGAAAAGTATTTATTTACAAAAAAAGAAATTGAATTACTTGATTTAAATCTCTACAAATCTTAACGCATAGAATCAAAAATTCTCCTCTTAAAATCTGTGACAAATGTGGCCTTTTAGCTTTCTAAAAAGAATTTAATTCTTAACTTTAACAAACTTTATATTCTTTTAAAACTGAAATATCCTGCAAAAAGTAAGAGAAGAAAGAAAAGGTGAACAAATGTATCAAAAAATGCACCATATTTCATACATACAATGTATTGTCCATCATTTCTGACTCATTTCATTGTCCGGTCATCTTGATAAATGTAAATCTTTTTCTGCAAAATATCTTTGTATAATAAAAATATACTTTTTTTTTTTTGCTCAATACAAATAAAACATTAGCTTTGTTTTAATTAATAATAAAAAATGGCAGTGATTAATGGTACAAAGGTGTAAAATGCTGCAGTAAAAATCTGTAACCTGTTTGGATTAGGATGGATTACTGTAATGCACTCCTCACAGGCCTTCCCAAAAAGATAGTCAGACAGTTGCAGCTCATCCAGAACGCTGCGGCCAGGATTCTGACCAGAACCAGAACATCTGAGCACATCACACCCACCTGTCCTCAGGTCTTCACTCTGGCTCCCAGTTTGATACAGAATAGATTTTAGTATTTCTACTTGTGTATAAATCACTAAATGGCCTAGGACCTTAATACATTACAGATATGCTCACTGAATACAAACCTAATAGATCACTCAGATCATTAGGGTCATTTAAACTAGAAATTCCAAAAGTTCAGTTAAAGCAGGGTAAATCAGCTGCTACGCCCCTCGCTGCTGGAATCAGCTTCCAGAAATGATCAGATGTGCTCAAGCCTAAAAACACGTCTGTTTAGCTGTGCCTTTACTGAATGAGCACTGTACTACATCCGACCGATCGCACTATTATGTCGTTTTTTCCCTTTTCATTCTTTTATAAGCTGTTTAACACATTTTAATCTGTTTTTAATTATTTGTTTTTGTGTCTCTTTTATTCTTGTTTATATAAAGCACTTTGAATTGTATAAGAAATGTGCCATATAAATTAACTTGTCTTGCCTAATTATTAGCTAATCTGACCAGGGGCGCCGCTAGCAATTTTGGGCCCCATGAAAAAATACGAGGATGGGCCCCCTACTACCAAGCTAGCTATCCAAACTCTTTGTCTGCAATGTAGTTATACTGACGTATGCATTTTATTATTGATTTTGTCTACTACTTATAAGTATTTAGTAAGAGAACGGCCATGACTGCAGCTAGCAGATGATTTATTGTTCAAATGTAAATGTAGTTCCAAAAAAGGAACAGAAATTAAATATTTACAGAAAATTTTACATTTCTAAACACGCAAAAGACCAGTGTGTAACTATTTAAATAACCGTACTGCAAGAGTGTCTCATACAATGTGCAATACACTGGAACAGTGACAAAAATCAATAAGACACAAAATGCTGAGTGCATCATCCGGGTCATTAAAGTGCTCTTATTATTTGTAGAGTTTTCGGTGTGAACGCACTACTTACACTATTTATACTACACAATGGCGTAGAATAGTGCATAAGTATGCGATTTGGGACGCAGCTGATGTTATCCTCGAGGACATCGCTGCTTTGACAGTTTACCTGACGATTGCACTCAAAGCATCAACTCTTCCTGCTACTGACGGACTGAACCATACAGTGAAAGGAGGGGGAGGGGGGGCAATTTGACAGTGACAGACACGAGGGGCAGATATAAGCTGTTTTTTTTTTTTTTTTACTAATAAATAGTTTTACTTGTAATTTAGACATACATTCATCATTTATATTACATTATAGTACTGTTATTAATTATAAAGCAGATCGCTGTGGGCCCCTAGAGTGCATGGACCCTTAGAATCGTCCTAACTTTCCCCCCCTTAGCGGCGCCCCTGAATCTGACTATCGGGTGAGTTATGGACAACTGTGTTGTGCAGGGATCACCAAACTGGAGGTCCTGGAGCTTCCTGGAGATCTGGTGTCCTGCAGATTTTAGCTCCAACGCTAATCAAACACACCTGAACAAGCTAATCACTAGGTATACTTGAAACATCCAGGCAGGTGTTTTGAAACAAGTTGGAGCTAAATCCTGCAGGGACACCGGCTCCAGGACTGAGATTGGTGATCCCTGGCGTAGTGTGTATGGATGTTTTCCTAAGCGGAAAAAGAGCCAACACATTGTACGTTTGGTTGATAAATGGCTTTATTTGGCTTTAGGGGAACATCACTGTATCAGTTAGCAGCCATACAGTAAAAGTGTCAGCACTCCTGAACCATCTCTGAAACAGTGTCGAGATGCAGAAAACGTGAGGACTCTTTTAAGCAGTTTAGTTTCATGATTAAGGCATTTACGTACACATTTGTTTTTTTTTTACACACATCAAGCAAATCTATCCCACCCCCTCGTATTGTCAAGCTCCAAGTGAATCAGGCCATGCAAATCGAAACTCCTTTTGATTGATTCAGTTTAGCAGTAATTTTGCTGCGATCACATTTATTTATTGGAAACCTTCCTCTCCCAATCTCGTCGAAGTTGAAAAGTGTTATATCTCAATGTCACCACACTTTATCCATAAGTGAGTTAAACTTATATAGGGCACTCATTGAATAAAAATGTGGAGTGTTACTGAAGGTTACTACAAGACTTTTGAACTTTTATGAATTGTACATAGGGCTGCACAATATATCGTTTTTACCTCGATATCGCAATGTGCACATCTGCGATAGTCACACTCCAGGATCTGCAATGTTGAGGCAGGATTATAGTTGATCAGGAACCACAGTTGTGATTGTGTGAGCATGTAAAGCATTCATGCACAAGAAATTATAATGCTTTTAACTTTAAGAAAGGTTGATTAAACTTAATATATACACACAATGAAAAAAAAAAGCGGTAATTTTACAGTTTATTTCCAGCAGCTGGGGTGCTGGAAAAATAACAGCCGTTAAATTAAAGAAATCTATCGTAAAATAGATTTTTTTTGGTTACTCAATTTGTGTACATGAAAACAGCTAGACTTTGTTAAAAAAAAGAACTGTTGTTGTTTTCATTTATAACTTTGTTCCACTGCTTTTATCAATACTTTTGAATACAAAATCTATGTAAAATTATGTCTTTTCTTTCCAAATAGAGCTTTTAATTTCATCTGGTAAAATTATATACAATATGGCGACATGTCTCGCAGATAAAATATAGCAATGTATTTTCCAATATTGTGCAGCCCTAATGTATACTGTCTATAAAGTTACTTTATAATTCTTCACCTTATAAAGGCTTAAAAACCAAATAAATGCACTGGTAATTTTTAAACTTTAAAACAATACTTTGCAATGCATAATTTAAAATATGTCTTAAAAAACCATGAAAAATAATTTTGGAAAACTTCATATTAATTGAAGTTTTGGGTTTTGCTGTTCCCTAAGATGTAGTCTGAAACCGTTTATTTATACAAGAGAATACATTTAGGATTTCTTTTTTTAAATAACTGTAATCCTTTCTAATCAGCTGTCTTATTTCACAAACATCACATGTCAGCCGATTAGAACGTCATTACTCGATTGTATGAGCATTATCAGTGGTTATCAGCTGATAGATATGGGCCAGTAGGGGCCTAGTAGGCTCAGAAGGCTTTTATCATCCATCCACATGGTTAATTAGCTATAGATCACATACAGCTGTGGCCGGAAGTTAACGAGAATTTTTAATTTTATTAAGTTTCCTAGTAATTGTATTTTATTAACGTATACCCATACCCCAACCCTAAACCTTACCATCACAGTAATGTAAACGCAAATCTGGAATCTTCTCTACATGTGACATTTTTATTGCCAAATATTTATTTATTAAATTATATATAGTTGAAGTCAGAATTATTAGCCGTCCTGTATATTTTTTCTCCAATTTCTGATTATTTTTTATTTGATTTTGAGTTTTTTTTTACTTCACCTGTATAAAATCAAGACCATTGATGAAAATACATGGACAATGATTGTTCGGTGTGCGTTGACTTTTTCTGCCTTAAATATCTAGACTTTGTAGATGATTTTGAATTAATAATATGTCAGGAGACGTTGATTTAAATATTCGTTTGCATGCTCTGTGAGCAGACAAAAATTATCATTAGCCATGGTATGATCTAAAACAGGAAATATTATTTTTCCATCCATGATGTTGATCATTTAATGCAGATTTACTCTACAAAAATCATCATAATCAATCTAAAATCATGTCAATTCTTTCCAAATAGAGCTCTTAGTCTCATCAGATGAAATTATGTACAATATCGCAACATGTATTGCAGAAAAATCAAACATCGCAATGTCAGTTTTTTCCAATATCGTGCAGCCCTAATGTATACTGTCAATAAAGGAACTATATATGTTCTGCCGGCAGACAGAAATTGTCATATGCCATGGTAATTTCTGAAACACGAGATTCATTCAAAATCAGAAGAATTGATTTGAAGAATATGCCAAAACATAATTTTTCCATCCATGATGTTGATCATTTAAGCCATTTGTTAAATGAGGATCTAGCAAAGTATCGAGTGTTGTATGTTTCTTATTGCAAAAGATTCCTGAAGCTTTCTCACATTCATTACAATAATTAGTTCACCCAAAAACTGCCATCATTTACTCACCCTTCTTTCAGATATTTATGAGTTTCTTTTGTTAAACACAAAAGAAGATTTTTAAAAAAATGTTGGAAACCTGTAACCATTGACTTCCATAGTATTTGTTTTTCCTCATAAAGGTTCGGTACTGCTTGAGGATGAGTAAATAATACATTTTCATTTTTGGGAAAACTTTCCCTTTAAATCAAGACACTCACCAATAATGTGTCAGAATCTATGTCCTGTAATCTTTGCCAAGCAGGTCTGCGCTGTGAGGAGTCATTAGTGGTGGTTCAGATGGGTTCTGGCACTGGTTGTTGTATTTCTGGAGTATTATAAATAATTCTAGCCCTTCACTATGGCTGTTGGCGTGACTGTCGGTGACCCTCTGACCTGCTTGTGTCACCTGCATAAAAAGAAAAGACCTGGAGCCTTTACGAGGCCTGAACGCTCTTGTGCATAAACGGGACAAACATTAAACAAACAAACAAAAACAAAACAATCATGTACACAGACTTTTCCATTGATTAAGAATTTCATTTCAAATTTACGCCTAAAATTCAAAGGATAGTTTACACAAAAATGTGAATTTACTCACTATTCACTCTCCTTCAAGTGTTTCCAAACCTTTATGAGTGTCCTTTTTTCTGCTGAACACAAAAGAAGATATTTTGAAAAATGTTGGAAACCTGTAAGCACTGAGTTCCACAGAAGTATCCCTTAAAGACTGTGCATAAAGAAAAGAAAGTCTATTTTAAAGGGCATTTAAGATTTAACGCAAATACGTGTTGATTTTAGGAACTCAAACCAGTTAACATTTCAGGAATCCTTAACCAGACCTCTAGGGGTGATCGACCAATCAGATTAAAGTAGGCGGGGCTTGGGGTTCACAAAAGCAGAGCGCGAGCGCAAAGCGTCGCGACAGTTTAAGATTAGACGCGACTGAGGTAAGTAGTTTGAATTCGCTAAATATTTAACGTGCGACTGCCTGTTTTAAAGTATAAATGTTCACATCCGACAGTGACACTCGGTAATGAAAATAACTCGATTTCTCCTTCCGTAAACACGGTAGTTTTTGGGTCATTCGAGTAATTCCGAACTCAAAATAATACGAAATAAGAAGCTTTTGAGTTTTCGTCAGTTAATGTATGCGCTTTGTAATAGGCCTACATCCCAATATGAATTAGACCCCAAATCGTCACAGTTTATAAACTGTTAGCGTTTATTGTACTGTCAATAACTTATGATGATTTGAATGGATTTATTGTAGTATAGAAATGAAACTAATAAGAAATTATTAAAAAATAACAGCCATTATGGTTGTATTGACGCTTAGTTGAAGGGAAACTAATCTTAAAGTGATAGCTCACCCAAAATTGAAAATCATTGTTTACTAGTTTCTGACTTTTAAGTTTCTTTCTTCTGTTAAATACAATAGGCACGGGCCGGTATAAGATTCTGACGGTATGATAACCTAGATAAAAAATATCACGGTATGACGGTATTGTGATTACTGCTCTTAAATATATTCTTTTTTTAAAGTGTCTGGCTAAAAATCAAAACCTTTTCCCCCTTTGAACATGATATATTTTATTTTGAGAAACATTTAAATTATTTTGGGGCCGTAAACATGTCAGGCGGAATGATTCAAGTGAATCATTAACTTCTGCGGTCTTCATTTGTTTCAAAAACACTGATTTCTATACAATTTACTCCTAACAACAACAAAAAAATTGTAAATAAAAAAATTCTTACTCATACCTATAGCAGAACATTTTGACGGTATGAAAACCTTGACCTTTCCAAACCGCGGTATACCTTGAAAGCGGTTATCGTCCCATGCCTAGAATACAAAATAAGCTATTTTGAAGAATGCTGTATGAATTGATCTCTGTGGTGTTAGAGTTTCCTCCTATGGAAATCAGTGTTTACATGTTTTTAGCTTTTCACCCATTTTTGTGCAAATTATCCCTTTCATGCTCCAAAAAGTAGTCAAAATGTTCTTCTTCATATGCAAAATACTTTTTCACTTCGTCTCAGTGCCAGCCAGTGCATGTTTTCAAGAAATACCCCCATTTTTTTTAGAAGGAAGTCATGAGGTGGGGGAAAGAGTTATTGAAAAAGTGAAACACATTGAAGAGATCAGGACGGAGAGAAAGAGAGCTGTCAATCCTTCACTAACGAATCAATCAAAAGGAGGCCATTTTCGAACACAAGAAGGACTAGAGGGATATTTAGCAGCAATCGTCTCTAAAGCGTCAGGATCTATATTGCAGAAGGATTATTCCCACACTACAGATGCACAATGCACTCCTCTCTCCCACATCTAAACGCTGAAACCCTCCCCGAGAAATCCATAAATGTTTCATCCTCAACCTCATCGACCTCTCTGAACTCCATGCAGTGCTGTGACCAGTGCAATTAAGAAAAACCATGAACGGGTGGACGGATGCATGCATGCGTGGATGCTCAAAAACGAGGCATGCATTGGATTAGAATCTGAATGAAAGCTTTATTTCCGTATGAGTGAACTTAATGAAATGAGCTTGGACAATTTCGTTCATGTGGGTATAGATGCCCTAGTATCGCTGGAATATTAGGAGACATGGTCTGTCCCTGTGCTTGGCTCGTGACATACATTCAGGACTCGAGTGAGGCTCTATATACTGTGATGGATATGCTGTTGCTCTATGAAGAATCATCACCTAATCCAAACTCATGTATTATTATTTTTTTTAAATCAAATAGCACCGAGAGGTTGGAACCAGCAAACTTGGTCCGTTTTGCACCGACTGCCTGTGCGTTTGGCTTGCAAGGCATCACCTTTCTTTGTGCTGTTCAAATGGCACATGAACACCAGGTTTACTGTCTGAACTTCACTGATGTGGAAAATGAAGGATTTGTCATCATTTGATCTTAATTACACTATTGGAGGCTTTCCTTAACCCAAAACAGATTAGGCTAAGTGGTTCTGTTTACAATTAATTAATACTCCAAATAGGATTGGACTGTAACGATAACAGGTGTAAAAGGTGTTTTTAACCATTTTTTAAAATTGTAAAGCACTTTGTGACTTAATGAAAGGTGCTGTTTAAATACATTTTTACTTACTTACTTAAAGGGATAGTTCACCCATATATGAAAATTCTGCCATCATTGACTCTCTCTCATGTGGTTTTAAACCTTGATGAAGTTTCTTTCTTCTGTTCAACGCAATAGAAGATATTTTGAAGTAGGGCTGGGCGATATGGCAAAAATGTAATCTCGATAATTATTTTCCATATTAAACAGTAACGATATATATTTCTATATAAGATGTCAATGCTTCCAGATTTAAAAGAGTACCCCAACAATGACTGACGCCACAAAAATTAGAGGGTCCATTAAATGGCATCACGGTGGCCATAAATTCGGTGCGTCTCTAATATCAACACACTTAATTCTCATTGTTACACATTTCTGCTGTGTCATTGGCTCTTTAAGTTCACACCGAAGGTGGCGAGAGTGTCAAAATTCCCTCTGGCCACCCTGATGGTGACAACGCAGTCTGCCTTTATAGCTACATTGATCTTGTATTTAAAGGAGCCGTGGCAGCATATCAACAAATCAGTTACATTCCCGCATAACAACATGCTTTCTAGTCATATAACAATGGAAGATCTAGTTGTTGCGAGCGTGCGGTGTGGTTGCTTCACTTATCCAATGTGTCCATATGTGTGAAATAATCTGAAGCAGCAATACTGATTTGTACTGTTGCATAAAATTCTCGCTTTTTCTCCAAGAAAAAAAAAATCATTTATGCACATCGGTAACTCGGCAGTAACTTTTTAAAAAATTATTTCCCTGTAAGAAAACATCGTAAATAATTGGAAATCCGGCGACCGCAATTATCAAACCCTTGGGAAGAACTGTGATCAGAACCAAAGTTTACAGGACTGTGTTCTCTGGAATCCTCTCAAGCGGTGGACTTTCCGAATGCTACATTGCGAATGTTGCTGCCGAACCGCGTCATAACTCATTACCATACAGTTGACTCGATAAAATTGACTCTCCTCGACGCCCACACTGGCGAAGACGCACTGTGCCACTCTTTTGAAACTCTTTTGTCACTCATTGAAAATGAATGACTTCCAGCTACTTTGACGCTCTCTCCACTTTCGGTGTGAACGCACAGTTAGATCAATATAGAGTAGAAAAAAAGTCCAGACCTTATCATTGTTATTTTGATCAATTTTATCGCGATTTGATATAATATCGTTTATCAGCCCAGCCCTATTTTGAAGAATGCTGTTTGCTGCTGTTACCCATTGACCTCCATAGTAAGAAAAAAATGGCCAAACACTATAAGCATTTTTCAAAATATCTTCTTTTGGTGTTTTTATCTTCTTTTGTTTGACAGTGACAGAATATTTTTCATTTTTGGGTGAACTCCCGCTTTAAATTAAAAGAAAAAAAACAACCAACACAGCTTCAAACCTCATGATTTAAATGAGTAATAATTTGAATTGTTTGTTTGTTTTGTCAAATACAATCATGACTTCCGCAGACCTGGAATACAGAATCGCACAGCCAACATTGCTTTTTCTTACTTTCTGGAGCTTTTATACATTCTTAATATTGGAAAGACACAAATGATGACAAAAATTGTGATTTTTCTTGGGTGAACGACTTCCTACTTCCTATTCTTTCTGCATAGATCCTGCTTAATCTCTTGAGTGCTATACAGAACACCTCTCTTTCATTACTGACTCTATGCTTTCCTGCAGAGATCCTGACACAGCAGCGGATGAAATCAGCTGTACCCGGTGAAATGAGAGTGAAGATGGCGTTTTGTTGTGAGTGTGTTGGAGTGTGTGTGGCAGAGGGACAGAGAGGTAAAGAGGACACGGACGAATGTGGCGGAAGCGCTGACGGAGCGCAGCTTTACTTGCTCTTGACCGCAGCAGCTTTTTCACCCTTATTGCTGTCCGCCTTTTCACTCTTGCTATCTGCCTTATTGCTATCTGCCTTGCTATCGCTCTTCTTCTCCTTCTCTTTCTCCTTCTCCTTCTCACTCTCCTTCTGTTCCTTGGGGCTCTTCTTTTCTTCCTTTTCCTTCTTCTCGTCCACCTTCTCCTTCTCCTTCTCCTCCTGCTCTTCCTCTTCCTCTTCTTCCTCCCCCTCGTCTCCTCCTTCTTCCTGCTCTTCTCCTTCTTCAGCCTCATCTCCTCCCTCCTCCTCCTCCTCTGCTTCCTCCTCCTCTTTCTCCTCCTCCTGCTCCTCTTCCTCCTCTTCTTCCTCCTCCTGCTTTTCCTCTTCCTCTGTTTCGGGTTTGGCTCCGCCCCTCCTGTAGGCGCTTAGGGTATACGTGCGGCTGGTTGGATAAGAGTAGGCGGACTGCAGAATGGCTCCGCCCACTGAGCTCAGACGGCATTCCTCACCTTCCAGCAGCTTCCTGTTGGGAATGACCACATATGGATATGAATGATGAAGTATCACGGCATATAAACAGGGTTGGAGAAAGTTACTTTGGAAAGTAATGCATTACAATATTGAGTTACTCCCCAAAATAGTAACTAATTACATTACTTAGTCAATTCTTATGGTAAGTAATGCGTTACGTTAGTTTTGAATGACTTTTCTGACCTGGCTGAGGTTTGATCTCTTTCAGAACTTGCAGAGGTGTAATGGATCACGGTTGATCTGTGATCCATACTGATCACAACTCACAGTTCGGAATGCACGTTAATCCAACATTTATAACATAATAATTTTGCAGAGAGATCGCCTCCCGCGTCATTCAAATCACATGTATTATGAGGGAAAAAGTTGTGGTGGGATCTACCTAAATGCTTTCTTAAGTTAGTATTAGTGTCTTTGTGTTTTCTGTCACTGTTTGTTTAGCCTGCATTAATGTGTTCAGTGTAAAGCTGCACGATTAAACATTAAAAGATCTCAATTCAAACCCGCGCAACATGAATGATAAATGATGATTTGCATATGTTTATTAATCTTTCGAAGCGCTGCATTCAGATCTGCGCAGATTTTTTAATACTTTTTCAGTTAGTTACAAACAATAAAATAACACAGAAGTAGTGGGATAACAGTTTATATGTCAGATGCAAACCATACCTGTCAACCCTCCCGTTTTTCCCGGAATTCTCCCGTGTTTTACAGTTCTATCCCGATATCATCCCGTAAAGGTATTTTCCCATATTTTCACTCTTTCTCTGAAAAGCGGCAATAAACATTAAAGAGCCGATCCCTCTATACCAGTGGTTCTCAAACTTTTTTCATCAAGTTCCACCTCAGAAAAAAATTGTCTCTCCAAGTACCACCATAATAACCGGTATTGACATACAGTAGCGTAGTTGGCCTAATTAAGCAGCCACAGCCCTGCACAGTTCAAAAACAAGGCAGATTAATTACTATCAGGGCTGGAAATCAACTTTTTTGATCACTAGCCACTGTGGCTAATAGATTTCCAACATTACTAGCCACTCGCCATTTTCACTCGCCACAGTTTTGTTGTTTTTGTTTTATATGCATAAATTTGAGTTTGACATGCGAAAATTACTTGATTTAGACTTTGAACTGAATATATATATATATATATATATATATATATATTGTCATGTAGCCTATCTAAAACTATGCACAGAAGTCTGTCCTGGCTAAAGGTCCCAGATCACCAGTTAACTACACATAAATGGGGATGGGGAAAAATGATAACTAAGCCATATTAACCAAAATAACTGTAAGCAAAAGAAAGCAGGTGAAAAACATTATGTGTGTGACAATGAAAGGATTATCATGCGCACACAGGTAACGTTGGGCCCATAATCTATTCAAAGATTGGTTTAAAGTGAAAGCGGAAACCGCTGCTTACAAAAATATATATTTTTTAAAAACGTCTGAAGCTCTTGAAAGCAGCACTGTGGGTGCACGAGCATCACTTTTTGTCCATTTCATTTGAAAGAGAACCGATCGCAGGAGTTGCGTTTTGAGGCACGGAAGGTCGTTTTGCGCCAGGAAAAAGCAGCGTGCACGTTTTCTAAACAGTCGTGAAGTTCTCGTTAACCGCGCACTGACAACTGTTTTCAAGCAGACTCGGGTACGGTTCGCGGTTCCTCCGTTTGTGCACACGGAGACTAACCTTAATTATATTCTACCTCTAAGCTTCAAGCATGGCAAAGTTACTTGAGTCTATGTTCTGTGTCTCGCGCCATTTGAATCACATCCAAATTAAATAGCTAAAATCTGAGGTAACAAACTAAACCGAAAGCCACGCTGCTTTACCAAACAAATAACTTTATATATTAAAAACACGCATTATTTTACACAAATACGAGCACACATTTAACACATTTGTAATAATTATTTTACCAATGGTGCAGCATGGGGAAATTCCTGAGTGCAGTATCTAAAATGACAACACAACAGCACCGGTCTGCAGAAGTGTCTGCTCCGCAAGCGCCGCGCGCATCTGCTCCGCGCGCATCTGCTCCGCAAGCTCCGCTCCACGCACCTCTTCCACAGATTGATATTTTTTATCTGATGACGCGATTTACTAAAGTAAACATTCTAAGCACACCGGTTAGGGTTAGGAATCGTACGCTCGTCGTTCAGGGAACAGCCAATGCTGTCTGATCACATCAGTGTTACCATACTCGTCAAAGGGTAAAAAGTGTGTTCATTGTATTTTATTATTCAGCGATTCTTCCGCGTACCACTGGAAGGAAGCCCACGTACCACTAGTGGTACGCGTACCACAGTTTGAGAACCACTGCTCTATACGGAACCCATACCGCCGAACCACCAGGGGCCGCCCCTTGCTCTTAAATGTGAGTCTGTACTGTGCTTTCGGTTTATTTAGGCGTGAAACACTTTGAAATAAACATTAAAACGGCGGGAATCCCTTTCCTTTTCATTAGGTGCCGTCGCTCCTCCTATGCAATCCTCAAAACAGTCATAAAGGGGTGTGTGACTGTCATCTGACGCGCTCCATAGTGATAAACAGATGCTGTTTCCCAAACGGATTCTGTACACGCGATTTGAAGCGTAGAGAAAGTGGAAACTGGGTTTTGGGTGCGTGTTTGAACAGACACACACAATTAATAATAATAACATCTAAAGATGTCGATCTTGATGGGTTTTTTCCAAACACATCTAATTTGTCCTAAATGAGCATAAAAAGGTAGGAAAGCAATCAAATGCTTTCATTATAACGTTATTGTAATGTATTTTAAAGTGACACCTCTGTTATTTAATGTAATCAAACCAAAAAATCATAATAAATTAGATTCATTCGTTGCTCTTTAATCAGAATGTGCAAGTTATACAGTGAAGAAAAGGGTTAATAAGCTTTGATAATTCTATTTCTTTATTAAGGTTAATTTGCTGACATTTTTTTGGGTGGTGGGTGGTGGTGGTGGTGGGGGGGGATCCCTTATTAATTGCTGTTTAATGGAACTTGACGCTGGTGAATGTTGTAGTAATTACATTGTGGAAACAACATGTGGCGACAAACAACCATCAAAATGATGTCACTGAATAGGTTTTCAAAAAAGAGACACCTATAATGAAACATGAAGTTTTATGTGTGAATTCTTGAATCATTAATTGAAAATAAATCTGTTGCACAAGATGTTAAATTTCTATATTTAGCATTATCAGCAACAGTAGCAAAGATCATTTTTCATATTTAATATTTTCCTTTTATTTCAGCTGGATCTTTCTTGATTTTTATGAAAATTACAGGTTCTGAGTTCTGTTTGTTTAAACCAATGGTTTTTGCAGTAATTTTTTAGTATAAATGGAAATTTATACATTTGTCTCCTCCCTTTTTTGCTGATCCGAAAAATGGTGACTCAAAAACCGTAGTGTGATCCGAACCGTGAGATTTGTGATCCGTTACACCACTACAACACACAGGATAACCTTCATTTACCTTTAAAAAACACACAAAAAATTTATGTAGGATAATGTTATCTTCAGAGAACTTCCTGACCCCAGAGCTCTATATGCCGTATATACAGATTAATGAAAGTTTAAAGCAATGTGTTTGCTACTTTTGTACTTTTTGTCTAATTAGTTAAGTAAAATCACTGTCCGCGCCACGGTGGCCGAGTGGTTAGCACGTTCGCCTCACAGCAAGAAGGTCGCTGGTTCGATCCCCGGCTGGGCCAGTTGGCATTTCTGTGTGGAGTTTGCATGTTCTCCCTGTGGTTGCGTGGGTTTCCTCCGGGTGCTCCGGTTTCCCCCACAGTCCAAAGACATGCGGTACAGGCGAATTGTGTAAGCTAAATTGTCCGTAGTGTGTGTGAATGAGAATGTATGGATGCATCTCCCAGAGATGGGTTGTGGCTGGAAGGGCATCCGCTGCGTAAAACAAATGCTGGATAAGTTGGCGGTTCATTCCGCTGTGGCGACCCCGGATTAATAAAGGGACTAAGCCGAAAAGAAAATGAATGAATGAATGAATGAAATCACTGTCCATTCAGATAATCCTCTTTTTATTTTCTTTATTGCGCTCAAAATGATGATAATATTTCTATCGCAGAAATGTAAGGCTGGGCCATCTTCATTTCTGTCTGTTCCTGCATTTTCTCATTGTGTGCGGGATTCAACGTGACTACATTTATTTTAATTCAGGTATTTAGTTTTTAAAGTGAATTAACTCTCATTACATTTTTTCTCAAATAATCATATTCTCAAAAAATAATTTTACTTATTTTTTAAAAGTAATAAATTACTTTACTTGTTACCTAGAAAAGTCATATTAATACGAAACTCTTACACATGTGTAATGTGTTACCCCCAACACTGATTATAATAATGAAGGAGTCTGACCTGTATGCTGCGATCTCAATGTCCAGCGCCATCTTGACATTCAGCAGGTCCTGGTATTCGCGCAGGTGGCGGGACATCTCGCCTTTTGTGCTGCGCAGCGCAGATTCTAGCTGCTGAATGGTATCCTATAGCAGAAACAACACAAAAATGTTTTCTGGTTAAAAATTTTATGAATTCCCTTCGAAATAAAAAAAGAATACAGACAGAGTTATTATAGTTAGCTAAAACAAACTAAAATGATTTTAGTTAGTAAACATTAAATGTTAAAGCGTGGAAAATAATTAAAATCATAAAAACTATTAAAAACTCTTTCATTTTAGTGTCACTTAATTAAACTAAAACACAAACTGAACTTAAACATATTAAAAATGTACAGACATTATTAAACAATGAAAGTGAAACTTAACAAAAAGTATAAACATGTAAAACATTCTGACTATTAATAAAAACTACAACAGCTCCTCAATGAAACTTAAATAACACTGCTCAGTCATTTTGCTCAATATTCCCTCTATAAAAAAGTAAATGACGACAGAATTATAATTTTTAGTTGAAGTACTTCATATACTGTTAATACATTTTCAGTTTTGTACTTAATTTCGGCATATTTGTGTATATTTACTTATATAAGTAATTAAGTATTACTTATATTTACTCAATTAATTAATTACATTTATAGACCATTTCAATGTGGTCATGTCAATGGCCCATGAACATGTTCTGCTTGTTGTCAAACTATTTCATAACTGTAACAAGAGGCAATTTATTCATATCCTAACATTAAAACAGCTATCATAACATCTATTAATATGTGGACCTTTTTGGATTCTTGGAAGCTATAGAAATTAAAATTGTAATGCAGCGAATACATTAGGACCATTGTTATTGTTTACATCCCTCAAAGTGGTCTATATAGCACTTTTCTGAATACCCACAGCTCTTTATTAATAAATTAGTAAATGAACCAACCACAAATACTTCACTAATACAATAATACATACATTAGTAACCGTCTCTAAAACAAAAATCATATCAAAAGTATCGGTTAATATTTTTTAATTGATCTGAGCCCGCATGAACTAACAATGAACAGCTTTATTAGGTTAACATTAATAAAAATGATGTCATTGTTATTTGATGCTTCTGAATGACATGAACTAGTGCGAATCCAATTCCAAATGGCTACAAATGTATTACATTTATTAACCCTTTATTGCAGAGGTGACAAAACTCAGCTCCTAGAGGGCCGCAGCCGTGTACAGTTTAGTTCCAATTCTGCTTCAATACACCAACCTAGAGGCTTAAAACATGCCTGAAGGACTCAATTAGTTTGATCAGGTGTGTTTAAATAGAGCTAAAGCTAAACTGTGCAGAGCTGCAGCCCTCCAAGAACTGAGTTGGACACCTGTGCTTTATTGACCTTATTCTTCAATGCAGCAGTGCAGCGTTTTTGCGATTGTTTTAGAACGTCTGAGTCAGTTACCTTTGGGAGAAATGACTGGCAATAATAAATGACAAAAAACAGTCAAACCGCTTGCTCTACATACAAGTGTGTTCTTGACTATACATAAAAAGAAAAATAATATAATAAGAAAAGATCAGTTTGCAACATGAAGCAGCATAACGAGCCGTTTTTGACGTCTAAAAATCAATGGAAGGGAATGAGACCGGAAGTCTTCAGCCAAAAAGATTCAAATGGCTGCGCCCACTCGTATGTCGAAAATAAGGTTATTAGGTTACAAAAAATCTCAGAGTGTCACTAGGGGCTATTACAAGACTTGTGTGACTTAAAAAAATATATACATATTGAAATCAATGTCAATGAAATGACTAAATATGGTTCTTCGTCTGATTAACAAACATATTAAAAGGATCAAATGCAATAGGAGGCAATTTTACTAGTGCCTTCTGCTTTGTGGATGCTAATGCATGTGCAATTTTAATGCAAACTGTATTGTAAAAATCCTGGCGTGTCACTGGGGGCGTTTATTGGACTTAAAAAAAAATCATTATTGAAATCAATGTCTCTAAAATGTCCAAAAAAATGTCTATTTAAGGTTCTGTGTGCTAAAAATAAGCTATCTATAAGCTAGTGTGCACCAAAATAGAGACAAAATTTGCGTTTATGGGATATAAAACTGGAATAAAGCTTGTAGTTTGTCACTTCTGCCTAAATGAATTAATGGTTTTATTCATGTCATTTTCTCATCAAATCATGACCAATCAAATTCTTTCTAGTATCTGACATGCCAAGCCCCCTTCAAGACGGTTTTCATTTGATGCTCAACCACTCACTGGCAAAGCTTTTATAAAACAAATCGCTATTGGCTGTTTTTTTTAAAGGGGAGGAGCTACACTATGTTCCACCCTCTCCATGTTTCGGTCGAGATTATGTCAAATAAAATTAAAATAAATATAAATAAAATAATATGAAATAAATCAATAATCAATCAACAATCAATAAAGTGAATAAAAATAATAAAAATAATATAAATAATAAATGAATAATAACAATGAATAAATTATTTATATCAATAATAACAATTAATAAAAATTCACATTTCAAAGCACTTCATGGGTACTTTAAATGTAAAACATATTTAAAATAATGTAATGTTCTCTCTCTCTCTGACCTGCAGCTCTCCGATCTCGTTGCTGTGACGGTCCTCCATCTCTGCCAGCTGTCTCTCCAGGGCCTCGTTGTGGGCTTTGAGGGCCTCGATCTCCAGGGTCCGAGACTGCAGCTGTCGGCGGTACTCACACAGCTCATCCTTGGTCTGCTTCAGAGCGTCATTATTGCGAGCCGCAACCTCCGTCACAGTGGCAAACTTGGAGCGATACCACTCCTCTGCCTGCTGCTGGTTCCTAGACGACAGAGACTCGTACTGGACACGGATGTCCTTCAGGGCCACAGCAAGGTCAGGCTTACTGACGTCCATCTCCACAGACACCTGAGAAAACAAACTTACTGTTAAAGTACACATGAAATTAAATCTAACATACTGATTTTGTTAGCTCACACAGGATGTTTTGTGGTGAACAATTCATCTGTGCATGTCATTAAGAAAACAAAAAGTGTTTGCCCTTGCAATCTAAATTTCCTTCTCATTTAAACAGTTGGTGGCCCCAAAATGCTTTGTCCCTTTGGCGTTGTGTAAGCACTGCAAGTCTAAATGTTTAGATGTTTTGTCACTATGGCAAAGGACAACTAAAATATCCCTCATGTCCACCTTACAGTCTTAGCCCAGTCCTTCTTTGACAATGGTTACTGTACTGTTTTTGTCTAGCTAATAGAATACAATTGTGTAAAAAACTGAAAAAAGAAACAGGATTTTCGGGTAAAAATCGCCTCCAAAGTTTTGACGTCACAAATTGCACTCATACTGCCAAGGAAATCGTAACTCCTTTTTTATTGTAATGATCAACCACACACAAAGTAACTTCCAAATATCAGAGTAAAAGGCTGTATACAGCATAGTAAACTGTAATATAAACACACAAACAAAAAAACTAAGTGCTATAAATATAGCTGGAGTTTCATAACAGCTCTTCACTGTTCTTCACATATTGTGGTAGGTGAGGCGCCACAAGACCTCTCTCATTTTCAGGGATCAAATCAAAATGAAGGCGGTCTACAAAGATGAGGAACTTCTGTGTATTGAATGGGCCAGGACTGGGGATGTGAGTGGCCACACCATTCTCAGATATGGCAGCACACAAAGTTACATTGCACCCTCTTTGGCCTGGGACATCCACTATGGCCCGGTGGCCAATAATATTACGGCTGTATTATAATATTAATTACTGTAACAAATTGTAATCAAATGTTCCAAGGATTCACCTACTGTATGGTTTTCATGGTATTATGGTCTTGACTAATTTTGACAATTGGACAGTCTATTGTGCATGTAATGACAGATACAATGAAATGATTCTGATACATTTTGGAGAGAACAACCATTAGACTGAGAATTAACAATCAGTTTAGATCAACAAGATCTATTCACTTGAAAATTGTGCTAAATTTAGGCTATCTGTACTTAATTATTTGCATAGATGTACTTAGACATTTGCAATTTGATGAAATGAATGAGAAATTCAATACTGTTGTGAACAATTGCCAAGTGGTTTGGAAGTTTGTCCATGTTGTTTTGAGAATGTCATTTATGTTTCAAGAAATGAGCCAAACCAATGGAGAAAAACTGTAAACTACATGTTATTAAGCAGTTAAATATTAATCTTTTTTTTTCAATTTGATAAGAATAAGGGATTTTAACATTTAAAAATGAATATATTGAACAGTATATTCAAAATATTTTATGTTGCATTAACTTATTTAAATAAGTTAATTTTAACAATTTTTTAAAGTTACACAAAGTTTAACTTAATATTTTAGTCAGTTTGATTGATGTAAGTTGAGATGACTAGAAAAGTTCATTTGATTTGAAGGCAGCATTATGTTTTTACAGTGCATGCATAACAGCCATAAATAATCTTTCGCCTGTAAAACTGACCAGTATTGATCTGATGAATAATTAATACCCTGAAATACACATTTACATCTGAGCGTATAAATAAATCACAGCTATACATGTATTTACTCTACCATATACAGCACTGCATCCACTTATCAGTGCTTATTCCAGACAAACACAGTTTTCCTGTGAATATAATCAAACTACTGTCCTCAAATAAAAAAGCATCAGACTGACCTACACTGTAAAAGAATTCTGGGATCCATACAATCGATTTGTGTTGGGACAACATGAAGGAATTAAGTTAGCCTACTAATTTTAACACAATTAAAGTTGATTGAACATGAAACAATTTAGTTGTCCCGAAAACAATCAGGAATTGTGTTGTTTCATCTTATTTTACGTGAGTAGTTTGTACAAACAGCAAATGTGATGTTTTAAAGCGTATGTACCAGTATTAATCTTAAACATTTTTATTTTTTGGTTATGGAATGTTCTCCCCTATTCTGCAAGGAATGCTTCCACACTAGTGTAGTAGAGGCTAGCTAGTGAAGTGCAAGCGAATATTACTCCTCTGACCTCTAAAGTTGCTCTAGCGACAGATGTTAGAGGCCATGGTTTTTAGCCTCCTTGGTAGAGCAACTGACTCCCATGCGGAGAGTCGCCGGTTTGATCGAAGCTTGGAGCAGGTTGGGTGGTGTTGGACCGGCAGGGTTACATTGGTGCCGTGACCCGGATGGGAGTGAGATTTAAGGGGTGAGTGTAACTGAGGCCAGCTAGTGAAATACTGTGCAGGTAAACCTCACTCTTCTGACCTCTAAAAGGTGCTCTAGCAACGGACGCTAGAGGTCATGGTCTTTAACCATCTTGGTAGAGCAACCGACTCCCATCCAGAAAGTCGCTGGTTTGATCCCACTACAGAGCGGGTTGGCTGGTGTAGGACCGGCGGGGTTACACTAGCTAGTTTTTAGAATATAAAAACTCATGAAAAGACTGCACTTTTCGATTCTTGATCATTCTAATGTGTTTATGATTTATAATCTCTATTTTGAATCCTTGTATTTTATTGCATGCTTGATTTCTCTGTTGTTGTAGCACTTTGGGTTTTAGAAATGCACATTATAAATAAAATGTATTATTATTTTTCATTCTTTCAATCATTCATTCATTTTTCTTCAGCTTAGTTCTTTTCAAGAGTTCACACTTAGATATGCTTAGCGTTTATAGCAGGTTTGGCATGCTGTCCCGGGAGAGAACCCTGAGCTCGGAGATATTTGAGCCCAAGGCTCCCGCCCAGTCAATAAGCATTTAAGAAGATCCGAGATCAGATAGGTCTCGAAAGCTCCCCCTTAGAAAAGGGAGGAATAAAGGAGGAGATGGGGTGGAAGGGGAGATTTTTCCAAAATGAAGACAGAGCAGTAGGGAAAAAATGATCTGTTTAGAGTAAGCTTGGATCCCTCTGATTGGATTATTACTGATAACAGATGATCAGCCAGGCGTGCTTAATCATATCACGTGCTCCTCTCGAAATTAGTTTATAAAAGTTTACTTATTCATCAGGGGTCACCACAGCGGAATGAACCGCCAACTTATCGAGCACATGTTTTACACAGCGAATGCCCTTCCAGCTGCAACCCAGTACTGGGAAACATCCATACACACACATGCACTACGGCAAATTTAGTTTATTTAATTCACCTATAGCGCATGTCTTTGGACTGTGGGGGAAACCGAAGCACCCGGTGATAACCCACACGAACACGGGGAGAACATGCAAACTCCACACAGAAATGTGAACCAGCGACCATCTTGCTGTGAGGTGACAGTGCTAACCACTGAGCCACCGTGTCGCCCTGTATTGCTATTATTAATCATCAGTCTTTGAATGTAAATTGTGGTAATGACTTTTCGAGCCCTTGGGACAGGATGATGGAGTGCATACTTAGGTTTTTAAAGCACAAGGGACATTCAAATAGTATATATGTTCCTGCTTGTTCCAACTATTTGTTTAAAATGAGCTGAAACAACTTAATTGTTTTATGTTCAATCCACTTAAATTTGTAAAAACTAATAAGCTAACTTAATTCCTTTATGTGGTCTTACAAATTGACTGTGTGGAACCAGCATTTATGACAATGACAGATGAGAAAAAAGGATGCAATTCATTAACAGCAACCCATGCATGATAGCTTACATCAGTTACTTTCACCCTAGCTCAAGTTGAACTGCTAATACTGAGAATTTACCATCAAATAAAAGTAAAAAAGAAAGTTAATCACTTTTTTTTTCAGCAGCTGTACCAATGATGCAGTGTGATGTGAAGGACGCTGCGCCGCGGGTCGCACTGCAGCCACACCTAAAATCCTGCGCTACTGCATCGTCATCTGATTGATGCCAAGAGGTAAAAAAAACTTTAAACATCCCATCCACAAACACCTTCCTTTATCATTCAATACACGAATCCCTCTCACTTAGAGCTTCTAGTAAGTCTGAGTAAATGTGCTTCAGCTGATGTTAAAGCTGCACGAAAAGGGACTGGTGTTATAAATGCATATTTTAATGGAGGTGCTGCTGCAGTGCAGGGTCTCAGCTCCGCGTCTGAGCTGCAGTGCTGTAAATTCACCACACTGCCCTCAATGACACTGCACAGTCATCATACGCATGCCCACGCCATCTCTCGATACACGGCACTTCCATTATATCTGGAATAAGTTGAATTATGTAAGATATTGCTTGAGTATGACCTTTAAAAAGACTTCATCTGACGCAAACCAATGGTCCATTCTCCCATGTTTAATACTACAAGCTAATAGTTTAAATACATACATAATATTTGTTATGTTTTTTCTAAAAATGAATGAAAATGTGGATCTGCACTTTTGTGCCACTGAATAAATCACATGGTCGTGAATGACACTGCAAAACCGTATGGTGTGAAATATTAATGAAGATAGTATATTAAAGATTTCTGAAAGCTAGAAGTATTGCTGTGCTTTTCATAACGCTATCTTATCAAATAACACGTACACATTTAAACATTCTCTAAAGCACATTTTAGAAATAAGTGAAAATGTGTTTATCGATTAGTGATTTCTATAGCATATAAAGCTGGCTATATGTAATATTTGGATTCTATGCAGTTCTGGAGATTTATTTCTATATTCTCTCTGACTTGTTTAATGCTTTTCTTGTGTAATGCAATAGTTGATCAAATATATTACCGTGTATATTATGTAGTGATTAAATATCTAAATCTACAAGTAGTTTTCTTTTAATGGAATTAAAGGGATAGTTCACCCAAAAATGATAGTTTGCTCACCTTTGACTTGTTTAAGAACTATTTAAGTTTGTTTCTTTTGTTGAACCCAAAAGAAGATATTTTGTAGAATGCTGCTTGCTGGGACACACTGACTTCCATAGTATTTTCTTTACCTATTAAGGAAGTCGATGAGTCCCAGCAACCAACATTCTACAAAATATCTTCTTTTGTGTTTAACAGACGAAAGAAACTCATAAAGGTTAAAAACCACATGAGAGGGAATAAATAAGGTAAATAAATTTATTTTAGGGTAAACTATTCATTTCAGACATGAATTTGAAACTATTTTAGTCTCTAGCTGGTCTCACACTGAAAAACAATTATTCACTGGATTTACAACATTTTTTTAAGGTAAGTGTTTGCAAAAACAAAATTATGGGCTGAATATAAACAAACAAATTAAATGTATTAATGTTCAACTTAATGGGCGCCACGGTGGCGCGTGAGTAGCACGTTCGCCTCACAGCAAGAAGGTCGCTGGTTCGATCCCCGGTTGGGGCAGGTCCCGGTTGGGCCAGTTGGCATTTCTGTGTGGAGTTTGCATGTTCTCCCCGTGGTTGCGTGGGTTTCCTCCGGGTGCTCCGGTTTCCCCCACAGTCCAAAGACATGTGGTACAGGTGAATTGGGTAAGCTAAATTGTCCATAGTGTATGTGTGTGAATGAGAATGTATGAATGTGTTTCCCAGAGATGGGTTGTGGCTGGAAGGGCATCCGCTGCGTAAAACAAATGCCGGATAAGTTGGCGGTTCATTCCGCTGTGGCGACCCCGGATTAATAAAGGGACTAAGCCGAAAAGAAAATGAATGAATGAATGAATGTTCAACTTAATTTGTTTGTTTAATTCAGCCTGTATAATTTGTTTGCAAATACCTTTTTTAAAAAAAGTAAATCTAATGATTTTTTTTCAGTGCAGTTTGAAAAAAAAATGCCGAAAAGAAAAAATATCTACATGTCTACAATCCATAAGTGCTCTCGTACCTGTGTGGCTTGGAGTGACGCCTGCAGCTCTTGCAGCTCCTCCTCGTGCACTCTCCTCAGGAACGCGATCTCGTCCAGCAGCGACTCAACTTTCTTTTCCAGCTCCAGGCGGGACAGGGTGGCATCGTCCACGTCCTTGCGGTATCCCTTCAGGCTGTTCTCGGCCTCCTCCCGCGCCCGCGCCTCTTCGTCCAGCTTGTCCTTGACGCGCTCCAGCGCCTCGTTCATCTGCACGCAGTCCAGGTGCATCTGGCTCTTCTCGTGCGAGAGCTCCTCGACACGCGCGCGAAGCTCGCGGATCTCCTGCTCGTACAGGTCATGCAGGCGCGACGGCTCGTTGTGGCGCTGGCGCAGCAGAGCCACCTCCGCCTCCAAAACTTTGTTGTGCTGCTCGAGGTTGTGCACCTTCTCGATGAACGTCACGAAGCGGTCGTTCAGGCCCTGCAGCTGCTCCTTCTCGTTGGTGCGGATGATCTTCAGCTCGTTGGTGATTGCGGTGGTCTGCGTCAGGTCCACGTTGTCCGGTTGGAAAGCACCGCGGCCGGAGGCAAGTTTGCTCCGGTAACTGGAGGATGTGATCATGGGGGAAGGAGAGCCGTAGGTGCGGTGCTGCTGCTGCTGGGGCGCGGAGCGGTAACTCACCGTCACCCGGGACGGGCTGCTGCCCACGGGTACGCGGCGCGGCGCATCCCCGAAGATCTTCCTGTAGGAGCTGCTCGTGTAGATGTCGCCGGAGTAACTCATGCTGGAGGCTCGAGATAACAGAGCGAGTGAGTGAAGTGTGTGAATGTGGAAGACAGAGACAGAAAGAGAGTGTGTGAGAGTGCCAGTCGGGATGGCACACCGGCGGGTTTTATAGGCAACGCATCATCTGACGCAGGGCGGTGGTGCTGGTGGAGGGGGAAACCTGCAACCCTGAGCAAAAACACAGAGTCCCGGGAGAGAGATCGCTCATTCACCGCCCGGCCTTTTGTGGCCACTCAACGGCTTTTCATGCGATCGAGATTGGCATTATGCGGAGGCTAAAAGTGAGGATAAATAAAGGTCAAATCATGCAAAGTGTCGACCTCGAAAAGTTCCTGATATTACTTTTAAAGCAGGCAGTGATTCATTTAAAAGGATTTTGAAACACTTGATTATTAAGCAGGGAATGTGAAGCACTCTAGAATATTCTGAACATCCAGAATATTCAGTCGAATAGCTTTACTCATAATAAGGTGCTTTATAATATTTGTTGTTAATTAAAGTGCAACAGTTAACATTTTTATATTGCAAGTGCATATTGCTTATATATTTTTTGCATTATTTGAATAGAAATTAAGCATCCAATCATATACAATGCAATAACAAACATATAAGTGAAAATATAAATACAAATGAGATGCATATCAGAACAAATACATAAAAAAAACAAATACTACTACTCATACTACTAATAAAAACTTTTTTAACAATAATTGAATAGAACTTACGCAAAAAATTATTTGTTGATGCAAAAATAAAAAATAAAAAAATAAAATGTATAAAAAACAACTTAAACCATTATTTTTTCTTTCCTTTTATTATTATTATTATTATTAATAATAATAATAACAATAATAATAATAATAAAAAGTATTATTATTGCTTAAATAAAACTTTAGCACCAAATCAGACTATGGCAATACATAAAAATATATTAACAAAGAAAAAATTAAAAAGAAAGTAACTGTGCTTGACATTAAGTGTTTATATATAGTGTTTGTGTGTGTGTGTATATATATATTGAATATTAATGCAAATATTTCAAAGGTATTTCAAGCAATGCATATTTAAATGATTAAATAAACAAATCTATTCATAATAAAACCAATTATGATAAAACAATCCTCAATAATAAACAATAATGAAACAAAAGTTATTAAATTAATAAAATAAAAATAATAAGAAAATCCTGATTCAGTGTACCCGTACACTCACATGTGTGTGCAGAGATGCTGCATGTCTGCATGTGACTAAAGCATGTTGCAGTGGGAGGGAGTGTCTGTGTGTGTGTGTGTGTGTGTGTGTGTGTGTGTGTGTGTGTGTGTGTTGTACTGCGGGTGGCAGGCTGAGCCTCTGCAGTGTCTGAATACTGAATGAGAAACAGAGGTCTCACCCCGATGACCCTCTCTGATTTGATGCAGAATCCCGTACAGACTCAAAATCACTATTCTGCATTCAGCTCAGACCCTACAGTGCATCTGCAAACACTCACGGAAGACATGTCAAGCTGTGTGTGACAAAAATGCACATGAAAGTGTGTTTTCTTCACGAACTGCTGCTGAGTCATGAGTATTGGAGAGCCACACCTCACATCACAGCACACAAACCCCCCGAGACTCACTGCGGGTCTCCGGATTCAGTCAGTGCTTTTTGAGGTCCCGACTCTATCTGGATACTGTCAGAAAGAGAGAGAGAAAGAGAAATAGACACACACACAAGCACGGAGAGAGATGTGAACATACAAAAATATGTTCTATAAAAATATAGATGCATGCCTTTTATTGTTTTATATACAGTTAGTCAGAATTATTAGCCCCCTGTTTATTTTTTCCCTCAATTTCTGTTTAACAGAAAGCAGGTTTTTTCAACACAATTCTAATCATGATAGTTTTAAAAACTCATTTCTAATCACTCATTTATTTCATCTTTGTCATGATGACAGTAAATAATATTTTACTACATTTTTTTCAGGATACTAGTATTCAGCTTAAAGTGACATTTAAAGGCTAAACTAGGTTAATTAGGTTAACTAGGCAGGATAGGTTGATTAGGCAAGTTATTGTATAATGATGGATTGTTCTGTAGACTATCAAACAAACAAAACAAAAAAAAATTGCTTTAAGGGGCTAATAATTTTGACCTTAAATTTCTTTTTTTTATTTTATTAAAAACTGCTTTAATTCTAGCTGAAATAAAACAAATAAGACTTTCTCCAGAAGAAAACATATTATCAGATATACTGTGAACATTTTCTTGCTCTGTTAAACATCGTTTGGGAAATATTTAAAAAAGAAAAGAAAATTCAAAGGGGGGCTAATAATTCTGACTTCAACTGTATATATAAATATTACTTTATATTTTCATTTATTCATTCATTTTCTTGTCGGCTTAGTCCCTTTATTAATCCGGGGTCGCCACAGCGGAATCAACCGCCAACTTATCCAGCATATTTTTACTTCCAGCCGCAACCCATCTCTGGGAAACATCCACACACACACATTCACACTCATACACTATACGGACAATTTAGCCTACCCAATTCACCTATACCACATGTCTTTGGACTGTGGGGGAAACCGGAGCACCCGGAGGAAACCCACGCAACCATGGGGAGAACATGCAAACTCCACACAGAAATGCCAACTGACCCAGCCGGGGCTCGAACCAGCGACCTTCTTGCTGTGAGGCGAACGTGCTAACCACTAGGCCACCGTGGCGCCCTACTTTATATTTTATTATATATTATTATTGTTGTCGGTGGCTTAGTGGATAGCACGTTTACCTCACAGCAAGAAGGTCGCTGGTTCGAGCCCCGCCTTGGTAGGTGAATTGGGTAAGCTAAGTTGTCTGTAGTTTATGAGTGTGTATGGATGTTTCCCAGAGATGGGTTGAAAGGGCATCCGCTGCATAAAACATGTGCTGGATAAGTTGGCGGTTCATTCCGCTGTGGCGACCCCTGATTAATAAAGGGACTAAGCAGGTAAAAGAAAATGAATAAATTATTATTGTTCTTATTATATTCATCAATATATTTATTACTACTATTATTTATATTGACTGTTCCCCATGCTACACTTTGGCAATATGTATTCATGGACAGTATGTCATGCAAATAAAGTAAACTGAAAACAATTGACGCACGCACGCACGCATGCACGCACGCACGCACGCACGCACACACACACACACACACACACACACACACACACACACACACACACATATACTATAAAGCAAATATGAACTGAATTGAGAGACTGGGAGGCACAGAGATAGAGAGAGTGGGAGATAGAGATAAAGAGAGAAAGTTCTAGACTGTTATAAATACTATCTAAGACTATGATCATTAAATATAGTGTTTATTATCATTTAATTTTATTTTTATTATGATTTGATATTTATTTTTGATTGTTATTATATTTTATGACTACTTTGTAATTCATTCATTCATTCATTTTCTTTTCGGCTTAGTCCCTTTAATAATCCGGGGTCGCCACAGCGGAATGAACCGCCAACTTATCCAGCATTTGTTTTACGCAGCGGATGCCCTTCCAGCCACAACCCATCTCTGGGAAACACATCCATACATTGTCATTCACACACATACACTATGGACAATTTAGCTTACCCAATTCACCTGTACCGCATGTCTTTGGACTGTGGGGGAAACCGGAGCACCCGGAGGAAACCCACGCAACCACGGGGAGAACATGCAAACTCCACACAGAAATGCCAACTGGCCCAGCCGGGGATCGAACCAGCGACCTTCTTGCTGTGAGGCGAACGTGCTAACCACTCGGCCACCGTGGCGCCTACTTTGTAATTGTTTTTATATATTCTATTTAATGTAAACATCGGTACAAACCCACACACACACACACACACACACACACAGAATTCCAGACTGTTATAAATGCATCCTATATTGTTGATTGTTAAAAAAATACTTTTTATTATTATTGTATTATTATATTTTTATTTGTTTTATGATTATTATTATTTTATTGGTTTTATATGTACTATTTAAATGTATAGTAAACATTGCTAACATTGCTTTGGCAGTACATTTGTAACATGCAAGAAAACCAGATATAAATTTAATTGAATTTAACTGAACTGAGAGAGAGAGAGGGAGGGAGAGAGGGAGAGAGAGAGAGAGAAAGAGGGAGGGAGAGAGAGAGAGAGAGTTGATTGAGGTTGATGGGTTCTGGATCACTGCAGTGAAACAGGATCTGGCCTGATGTGGAATGTACTAATGCAAGCTGACAGAGGGGGCAGAACTGGGGAAGACTCAGGACCAATAAATGGTTTGGTCAACAATAATATAATTTGTAATGATATAATGTAGATCACTTGTGGATTATTGATTAGAAAACAATCAATAATAAAAATAATTTGATTTGAATAATAATTGAAGGGTAATGTAAATAAATACAGTAAATGTATAGGATATATTTTGTACATATATCATTTTTGCATAAATAAAGAGCGTCACGGTGGTGTGGTGAGTAGCACGATCGCCTCACAGCAAGAAGGTCATTGATTCGAGCCTCGGGTTGGGTCAGTTGGCTTTTCTGTGTGGAGTTTGCATGTTCTCCCCGTGTTGGCATGGGTTTCCTTCGGGTGCTCCGATTTCCCCCAAAATAAGTCGCTATTTGTGAATTGGGTAAGCTAATTGTCCATAGGTTATGTGTGTGAAGGAGAGTGCATGGATGTTTCCCAATGATGGGCTGCTGCTGGAAGGGCATCCGCTGTGTAAAACACATGTTGGATAAGCTGGTGGTTCATTCCGCTGTGGCGACCCCAGATTAATAAAGGGACTAAGTCAAAAAGAAAATAAATAAATGACTACTAATGTCAAATTGATTATTACTGTTATCAAATAATAAATGATAGTTAATTATTATTTGAAAGAAATATGAAAGAACTATTGTTACAGTCAAAAGGCTTTTTGGGATGAAAAATGTATTTACAATATTATCAAAATGTAAACGAAGCACTAAATCTTAATATGGGGAAAAAAAAGAAAAAAATGTAAGTTTATAAACTTAAATTTTCATTTCATGTTTGTGGCATTCTTAAACTTGCACCACAATATCTGGCTGATGAATACATTTTAAGTGTGGTCTGTTGTTAAAACTTGTCTGTAAAAAATCCAACTTAAAAATTGTTAGCTCAGTTTAAAATTATAAGTTAGGTGGACATATTTTTGAGCTCAGAGTTGAATTTACTCATGTTTGGAACTGTCTGTTCAATGAAAGTAAACAATTAAGTTGAGGGGACTTTAAATTTTGATTTCTTCATATCTTTAAAAAAAAAGTTTAGTTGACTTAAAAATTTAAAGCAGCTGGCTGCAAAGAAATTTAGAGTTTATTAAGCTTCAGTGTTTGAAGTTGTGCCAAATTATTCAGTAAAATATATTTGACTTAAACCAGTCTTTTTGTTCAACTTAAAACATTTATTTGGCACAACTTCAACCAGTGAAGCTTAATAAACTCAAAATTTATTTGCAGCCGGTTGCTTTAAAATTTTAAGTTAACTCAACTTATTATTTTTTACAGTGTGCGGTCCAGGGTCAACAGGGCCTTTTCTCTATTATCCTAAACTCTGGAACTCTCTCCCGGCTGACATTAAGAATGCAAACTCTCTTGCCATTTTTTGTAAAGCCCTTTTGTTTAGGATTGTTTTTAATGAATCAGTCTTCTATTATCAGTTTTTTAATCATCGGTGTATCATTTATGCATGTTGGCTCGATTTGTATGTAAAGTGCTTTGACAAAAACTTTTAAAGGCACTATATAAAATAAATATTATTATTATTTTATTATTATTATTATTATTATTGCATCCGCTGCATGAAAACATATGCTAAATAATTTGGCAGTTCATTCTGCTGTGGTGACCCCAGATTAATAAAGGGACTAAGCTGAATAGAAAATGAATTAATTATTACTATTATTGTTATTATTATTATTTATAGTTATTATATTAAGATCACTGAATGTTTTCTTCAGTGAATACACAGGCAAATTCCAAGATAACAATGCCAGGACTCATCTGTCTAAAATAGTAAAAGATATGTTCAGGGAGCATGGTGGCACGGTGGCTCAGTGGTTAGCACTGTTGCCTAACAGCAAGAAGGTCGCTGCTTCAAGTACTGGCAGGGCCAGTTGTCATTTCTGTGTGGAGTTTGCATGTTCTCCCCTTGGTCATGTGACTTTCCTCTCAGTGCTTTGGTTTTCCCCACAGTCCAAAGACATGTGCTATAGGTGAATCGGATTAAGTAAATTGGCAGTAGAGAATGAGTGAATGTGAGATTCTATGGGTGTTTCCCAGCACTGGGTTGCAGCTGGAAGGGCATCCGCTGTGTAAAACATATGCCGGTATAGTTGGCGGCTCATTCTGCTGTGGCGACCTCTGATAAATAAGGAACTTAACTGAAGGAAAATGAATAAATGAATGGGTTCAGGGAGCATGAGACATAATTTTTACACATTGATTGGCCACCACAGAGTCCAGACCTTAACCCAATTGAGAATTTATGGGATGTGCTATAGAAGACTTTCTGCTGGTACAAAATTTTACAACCCTGGATGGAAATAAATGTTGTGACATGGCTGAAGCATATCATAATGATGCCAAGGTAAACGGGTGTGACTATATATATATTAAATATTGTATTGTCCGAGAATAATATGATGCAACTGCAAAATTAAATAATTAAAACAATTTAAAAAATAATGTTACTGGAATGCCCAAATTTCGCCATCCATCCATCCTTCCATGATATACACACATGCATTTACATTGTACAAACATAGCAACACTACATATGAAGATCTAGACATACGCATTTATTTAAATCAGCCACTAGAGGGAGGCAAATACTCATGAAATCAGCTCCTGCTCTACAGCTCTCTGCTCAACGAGGCTTTATTAAGCATATAAACACGTTGTTATCCTCAGACCAATGACAAAAACACTCATTCAGCCTGATCTGCAGCACCTCTGGCCCATGATAATGCAGTATACTGTTGCAAGAAATACGTTCAAGTAAATGTATGTATCAAAAATATGAGCTCATCCCCGTAAACGGAATGGAATGACCTATTTCTGTCCTTCTTTGGTTTATATTATGTGAAGCCTGAACCCAGTGTATAAGCACAGAGACGGACATAACTCACCTGAAACATTTCAGCTGGTTAAATAGGCTCGGTTAGCACACACACATACACACGGACTCACAAGCATCACTCTCCAGCCTTCGTTATTGTGTTAGGACTAAAATAGAGACTTTGCGTCCAGGGAGGGAATTCCTTGTGTAAATCCTCTTAAAGTTCAAAATAGCGGAGAAACACAAACACCCTTTATAAATAGAACACTTCAAGGAGAAGCGCTGACATTTTAAAAACGCTATATATAGTATACACTCACTGGCCACTTTATTAGGTACACCTGTCCGACTGCTTGTTAACACAAATTTCTACTCAGCCAATCACGAGGCAGCAACTCAATGCATTTAGGCATGTAGATATAGTCAAGATGATCTGCTGCAAGATGATCAAACTGAGCATCAGAATGGGGACGAAAGGTGATTTAAGAGACTTTGAATGTGACATGGTTGAAGGTGCCTGACGGGCTGGTCTGAGTATTTCTGAAACTGCTGATCTACTGAGTTTTCACACACAACCATCTCTAGGGCTTACAGAGAATGGCCAGAAAAAGAGAAAATATCCAGTGAGCGGCAGTTCTGTAGGCGCAAATGCCTTGTTGATGCCAGAGTTCAGAGGAGAATGGCCAGACTGGTTCCAGCTAATAGAAAAGCAACAGTAACTCAAATAACCACTCGTTACAACACGTGTGCCACTCCTGTCAGCCAGGAACAGGAATCTGAGGCTACAGTTCGCACAGGTTCACCAAAATTGGACAATAGAAGATTGGGAAAGCACTGCCTGGTCTGATGAGTCTTGATTTCTGCTGCGACATTCAGATGGTAGGGTCAGAATTTGGCGTCAACTACATGAAAGTTTGGATCCTACTTTGTATCAACAGTTCAGGCTGGTGGTGTAATGGTGTAAGGGATTTTCTTGGCACACTTTGGGCCCATTAGTACCAGTTGAGCATCGTGTCAACACCACAACCTACCTGAGTATTGTTGCTGACCATGTCCATCTCTTTATGACCACAGTGTACCCATCTTCTGACGGCTACTTCCAGCAGGATAACCCACCATGTCATAAAGCCAAATCATCTCAGACTGGTTTCTTGAACATGACAGTGAGTTCACTGTACTCAAATGGCCTCCACAGTCACCAGACCTCAATCCAATAGTGCACCTTTGGGATGTGGTGGAACGGGAGATTCACATCATGGATGTGCAGCTGACAAATCTGCAGCAACTGCGTGATGCTCTCAAGTCAATGCCACAAAGGATTAAGGCAGTTCTGAAGGCAATAAGTGTGTATATACATACACATATATACACACATACACACACACTCACTCAAAAATGACATTTGCTGTTTGTTCAAACTACTTATTTAAAAGTAGTTTTGTTTGGGAACAACTTAATTGTTTCATGTTCGATCTACTAACATTTGCAAAAACTAATAAGTCAGCTTAATTCCTGCATAGATAGATAGATAGATAGATAGATAGATAGATGGACAGATAGACGGATAGATGGATAGACGGATAGACAGATAGATAGATAGATAGATAGATAGATGGATGGATGGATGGATGGATGGATGGATGGATGGATGGATGGAT
>CAIGQQ010029130.1:4131-16023 GCA_903798035.1 Danio albolineatus | reverse complement strand
ATATATATATATATTAATTTAAATTTTTTAATTGCCCCTGAAAAAACTTGCTACGGCTACCTTTATTTTTATTTTATTAATAATATTTTTATCACCTTGGTTTTGAAGGACAGGTTCTTTTGACAATACTAGTTTGTGCAAACTCAAATTCACACACAATGATAGTAATTCCTTGATGCCTGAAAACACATATAACATTATTACCCAATTTGTGAGAGAATACAAAAGCACTAAAATAAGCTGTATTTTTCCTCCCATTAAGATAGTCCAATGGGAATGATAGGAGACATTAATATCCCCGGGACATTGGGCAAGCAGTTTCGCAAGCCCTGAACAGTTTACACTGTGTTTTCATGTACACTTAAATCATGAGTTCGCCGTTGTGTGTTTTCACCATCCACACTCACTCAGGTGAGGAAATGATCCCAGAATGCATTGGGGCGAACAGGTGCACGTCCTTCAGGAGTTAACAGAGCACATCCAAAACAACTCTGCTGCTGCGTACTTTACAGACCAGTAAATCCAGAACAGCTGGGCTTATCTAAACAATTAGTTAAATAGATTTTAAAACGTAAAAATTATAAATAATATAAATATTTTGATTGATATTAAAATACATTTGTGTTTTCCAATCAATACAAAACTATAATTAGAGGGTAATTTATGAATTTAGCTTTAACAAATTACTGTAATGTCTCAGGTTTGTCCAAAGCAAGGTTATACTTTGATCTAGACTTTTTAAAGTTGGTTCAAAGTGTAAATATTTTCAGTGTAACACGCTCAGCATTGAGAAACAAACATCTGAATGCATAAAGTCAGTGGGCATCATCATCCTCATCCTCATTAGTGTGTTTTGGTTTCACTCTGAAGCCTGTGAAGGAAATGCCATTTGAAACTCTACACCCACTTCCTGTTTTGATGCTCCGGCTTGTTGACAGTAATTGGGTGTTCGTGTAAATCTCACCCCATGACTCTCAGATTGCTGTTTTTACATCAGTGTTTGAGAAACATGTTTGTCAGCCATGATTTCTGCAGCTTGCATTCATAATGTATACATTATAATTTATTAAAGGTGCCCTATTAAGAAAATCTGGATATGTCTAGGCATAGTCTAATTATAAGAGATTATTATATAAAGGGTTGCATGGTGGCTCAGTGGTTAGCACTGTCAACTTACAGCAAGAAGGTCACTCATTTGAGTCATAGCGGGGTCAGTTGGTGTTTCTGTGTGGAGTCTGCATGTTCTCCTCTTGTTGGCGTGGGTTTCCTCCGGGTGCTCCGGTTTCCCCCACACATGCACATGTGAGTGTTTCCCAGTACTGGGTTGTGGCTGAAAGGACATCCGCTGTGGTGACCCTTGATGAATAAAGGGACTAAGCAGAAATGAATGAATGAATGTTCTGAGATTACAAACTTTTTTCTTTTTTTTTTTCTTTCTTTCTTTTTTTAACAAGTGTTTTTATTAGTTTGACATTTTTCAATAATTACCAAACAACACAACAATAAAAAATACAATAAATAAGCATGATAATAATTAAAACCAAAAAATATATAGATAATTAAAAAAAAATAAATAAAAATAATAAGTAAACAAAAAAAAAGTTATTATGAAAAAAACAATTAGGGCATATAAACGGTTTCAATAAAAGTACAAAGAGACAGTCAAAAGGGGTAGTGAGCATATTAAGCATTACACTGCTGCTCAGAATCTGCAGTATATTGGTCCAGGTGATCAAGAAATGGTTGTAATATTTTGTAAAACTTAGCAAGATTATCAATAACTCCGTAACGGACTCTTTCCATGTGCAATATTTGAGTGAGACAAGTTAACCATGTCTTAAAGTGAGGAACACAATCTGATTTCCACAGTTTTAGAATGACACTCTTAGCAATAATCATTCCATAAATTATTGTGCTTTGTATGGACACATTATGATCCAGCAGAGAACTAGAATACCCAAATAGAGCAATTTCTGGGTCTGGTGTAAAGGTGAAACCATACATATCGGAAAACCATTTAAATATGTCACACCAGAAATCATAAAGTTTTGGGCACGTCCAAAAGAGGTGGGTCAGGGAGCCTTCAGCAGACTTACCCAGAATAAATATTTAGATTAATATTAAAAAACATTTAGACATTTTTCATTTTGGGTGTTGCGGTGGCTCAGTGGTTAGCACTGTGGCCTCACAACAAGAAGGACGCTGGTTCGAGCCTCGGCTTTGTCAGTTGGTGTTTCTGTGTGGAGTTTGCATGTTCTCCCCGTGTTGGCGTGGGTTTCCTCCACACTCTAAAAAAAAAGGTGCTAAATAGCACCAAAACTGGTTCTTTTGCTCGTAACGAGGGGGGAACCTTTTTTGGTGCTATACAGCACCTTAAAAAATAGGTGCTATATAGTACTTTTGTCAAATGGTGCGATATAGCACCTATATTTTAAGGTGCTCATAATGTTACTTTACCCTTTCCGCAAATAAAGCCGGCATAAGAGTTATGAGAATTAGCTATAAGAACAAGTGCTTACCAGTAGTAGTGGTGCTATATAGCAATATAACCCTTCCAAAGAACCACTGAAAAACCTTTATGGTGCTTTAAAGGTTCTTTACACAGTAAAAGTGCTATATAGCACCTCAACCACCGTAAAGAACTACTGAAAAACCACTGAAGAACCTTTTTTTTAAGAGTGCAGGTGCTCCTGGTTTCCACCACACATGCACATGTAAGTGTTTCCTAGTACTGGTTTGTGGCTGAAAGGGCATCCACTGCGTAAAACACATGCTGGAATAGTTAGCGGTTCATTCCGCTGTGGTGACCCTTGATGAATAAAGGGACCAAGCCAAAGGAAAATGAATGAATATTATATGGAAATGGGCAAACCGTGAGCCTCAGACACCATTGTTTCCTTGTTCTCATGTAAATTCCACAAGTGTAATAGATATTTAATCAATGAAATTAATCCACATCTTTGAATGGAAACACAGAAAACGGCTGCTTTTATAATCATTCTTCAGAATATCTTGTTTTGTGTTTAACAGAAGAAAGAAACTCATAAATGTTTACAACCACTTAAGTGTGAGTAAATTTAACTGACAGGTATTTCCTTACTTTATTATATATATTACGGCTGTGCAATTAATCGCAATTGCAAAATAAATCGCAATTTAAGCACATGCAATTTCTAAACGGCATAAGGCTGCAATTTTATCTATTAATTTATTTGGATTTTTGTCCACGTTCTTGTACGCATGATTTTAATATGTTGACCAATCAGAGCTAGCGCAGCACACCAGCCAATCACAGCTAAGCTGAGCGGGAGAAAGATGTTAACCAATCAGAGCTCACTCTGCACGCTGAAGTTGAGCGGGAGAAGCGAATAGGTGGTTTTGATTGACGTTAGTTTTTATTTATTGTTCTGACTGGAATTGAGGTTCGTTCATCTTTATTTCTTCATGTTGTCTGTTTTTAACACAGTTTATTACAGTGTTGTTGATCCAGCAGTGAGTGCTGCTGTGTACAGTATGTGTTTAACTAGAGCTGAGGTTAGTTCATCTTCAGTTAGTTTATGTCGTCTGTTTTAAAGATAGTTTTACTGCAGTTTTATTTATTAATCTTAATACTGTGTTATTTCATTGTGAAATGTTTTGTTCTGCACTTCTTGTGCACTGAATACATGTAGTATGTGTGTATGTAGCTTGTTTGAAAAAGCAAAAACAGCTGCCAAAATTGCAAATAAAATCGCAATATTCGTTTCTAAAAATCGCGACATGATTATTTTGTTTATATTGCACAGCCCTAATATATATGTACTAATATTGTTTTAAAGGATTGTATATAAAACAAGTTAGTCAAGCACATTTCACAAGAAATGTCTTCAATTCAGTGCGCCATTTGTTTATTATGGTTTAGGAAATTGACTAGCGGTTTCTGAGAGAAAACGAGAAGTTCTGCAGCAGTCTTTCAGTTTCCAATTCCGCACACAAAGTTGCACATTTTGTGGCTGTTTTTACTGACCTGATTCCACATCAAACGCATTTGTCATGATTGTGCCTCATAACAGAACATGCTGTGCAAAAGGGTTTGAGAAATGAGTGTGTGTGTGTTTAAACTCAGTGCAGCATGTTGCAGGTCCTCGTGTTCCTCTAACGCTCGTGTTTAGAGACGTACATTAAACTACATGTTGGATGAAGTCGGAATTCCTTTCCTGCGACCTCATTTCCTGCTGCAGCTCCTCTCTCTCTCTCTCGCTCTCTCTCTATTACTCGTTCTTCTGTCTCTTTATCTCTGTCTGTCTTTATCTGTGTGTATGAAGAGTTTCAGTCTGTGTGTCTGTTATTAGAGCCGTTTGTCCAGCAACTGTAAGTGGTCACAGTGAAGCATGTGATCCCTCTCTTTCTCTCTCAGTGTGTGTGTGGGATCAGACATTCACAGACCTTTTCATTAGCTGAACCACTTCAAGTTAATATAAATAATAATTAAGTATATATAAGTATACATTAAATAATAAGTATACATTAAATGCCATAATAATAATTCTGCAATATTGTTGAAAGCACTGATGTGCACTACTGTATGCACCCTTAACGGAAGTGCAAAACATGAATCACATGAACCAAATCAACAAACACAACAACAAACGAGACATTTTTCTAAAAAGAATCTGTTTATTGTTTTTGTAAATATAGCTATACCGGAAACATTCATATTGGTTTAATGGTCGAAATGTTGCAGGTTTATGAAATATTAAATTATTGAGCTGTAATGTTTATTTAAAAACTTTAAAAATTAATATATGATATTAGTTCTGCTGTGGTTTATAAATTCCAGTTTTGATGTTGCGAGTGTGGTTGGCATGGTGGCTTAGTGGTTAGCACTGTGGCCTCACAACAAGAAGGTTGCTAGTTCGAGTCCCAGCTGGGTCAGTTGGAGTTTCTGTGTGGAGTCTGCATGTTCTCCCCGTGTTGGTGTGGGTTTCCTCCGGGTGCTCTATGCGCTTTAGGGGAATTGATGAATTAAATTGACTGTAGTGTATATGTGTGAATGAGTGTGTTTGAGTGTTTCCCAGTACCGGGTTTGTAGCTGGAAGGGCATCCGCTGTGTAAAACATGCGCTGGAATAGTTGGCAGTTCATTCCACTGTGGCGACCTCTGAAATAGAGACTAAGCCAAAGGAAAATGAATGAATGTTGGGAGTGTGTCCCAGTGTGCCAAGCTCATAAGTGCCCTTACTAGTGCCCTAATTTATGCTCATGTCCTACTGACGAACAACCTGAGGAACTAGGGTGCAGATTGAGACACATGAGTGTGTATGGGTGTTTCCTAGTACTGGTTTGCAGCTGGAAGGGCATCTGTTGTGTAAAGCATCCTGGATAAGTTGGCGGTTCATTCCACTGTGGCGACCTCTGAAATAGAGACTAAGCCAAAATGAATGTTGGGAGTGTGTCCCAGTGTGCCAAGCTCATCAGTGCTCTTACTAGTGTCCAAATTTATGCTCACGTCCTACTGACGAATTACCTGGGGAGCTAGGGTGCAGATTGAGACACATGAGTGTGTATGGGTGTTTCCCAGTACTGGCTTGCAGCTGGAAAGGCATCTGCTATGTAAAACATATGCTGGAATAGTTGGTGGTTCATTCCGCTTTGGCGACCCCTGAAATAGAGACTAAGCCAAAGGAAAACGAATGAATGTTAGGAGTGTGTCCCAGTGTGTAGTGTGCCAAGCTCACCAGTGCCCGTACTAGTGCCCTAATTTATGCTCACGTCCTACTGATGAACGACCTGAGGAACTAGGGTGCAGACTGAGACACATGAGTGTGTATGGGTGTTTCCCAGTACTGGGTTGTAGCTGGAAGGGCATCTGCTGTGTAAGACATATCCTAGAATAGTTGGTGGTTCATTCCGCTGTGGCAACCCCTGAAATAGAGACTAAGCCAAAGGAAAATGAATGAATGAATGAATGAATGTTGGGAGTGTGTCCCAGTGTGCCAAGCTCATTAGTGCCCTTACTAGTGCCCAAATTTATGTTCACGTCCTACTGACGAACGACCTGAGGAAGAAGGGTGCCGACTGAGACACATGAGTGTGTATGGGTGTTTCCCAGTACTGGGTTATAGCTGGAAGGGCATCTGCTGTGTAAGACATATCCTGGAATAATTGGCGGTTCATTCCGCTGTGGCAACCTCTGAAATAGAGACTAAGCCAAAATGAATGTTGGGAGTGTGTCCCAGTGTGTAGTGTGCCAAGCTCATCAGTGCCCTTACTAGTGCCCAAATTTATGCACACGTCCTACTGACGAATGACCTAGGGGACTAGAGTGCAGATTGAGACACAGCCTCTGTTTATTCTTCCATCTCTCTCTCTCTGACCTCATTTCCTGTGACTGTGATGTACTCTTCACCGCCCACTCTGTGTGTTTGTGTTTGAGGAGTGTGTGTGTGTGTGTGTGTGTGTGTGAGTGTGTGTGTGTGTGAGTGTGTGGGTTCATGAGTTCTTTCAAGTACTGTGTTTGTTTGCATGCTCCTAAAGACAAACTCAAATATGGGTCAAACAGGAGAAACCGAAGTCTCCATGAGTCTCCTGTTACTGCGTCTCCTGTGGGATTAATAAAGTATCCAACTAACCAGCTAACACACTCACTAACTGATGCACTAGCTAGAGGGAGAGACGTCTGAGCCGTGCCGGAGCTTGTGTTCCCAGCGGCTGCAGATGTAGAGATGGCGCAGCACAGCAGAGGGATATTTCTGTCTTTCTGAAACACACTCACTGCCATCAGCTGCAGAGCCCCAAACAGGAAGCAGATCCTGCAGTGAGTCTGTCACCATGGAGACAAGCATGTGCTCACACACAATCACACACACATGTATGCACATACACTAGGGTTGTGACGATGAGGAAATTTCACCATCGGTTAATGGACATGTGACAACACCGGGAATACCGGTAATCACCGTGGGGGTGGGGGTTTCCTCTTTTTTCTGCTTTTAAATAGATTATAAACGCGTGCGTATTATGCTTTCACTTTTAGTTTTGTGGCAATTGGCAAAAAAAAAAAAACGGTGAAAGTTGCAACCAAACTAATAACAATCATAGAACGTTACGTAGCCTTTATTAGAATGTTTTTAAAACGAATAATAAAATAGAAAGATTAATAAAAAAAATTGCACAAAGTTTAAATAAGATTAAACAATTGAACAAGAAACATCTTTTCACATCTCCCACCATGCAAGCACATGCACACTTTAAATCACACAAACGCACACCTTTATTTATTCTCATACGTTTAATAATCAATTTCAATTATTTTTAAATAAATAAATGAATAAGCGGCATTAATTCGCGCCCTCTCAAGGTTGATTTGGCTGAAGGTGCCACTGCTATAACCCTTTCAACAGAGTTTGTTTAATACATTGTAAAAGCCTGTCCTGCTTATTCCAATATTTCATTAATAGTGACGGTTTAATATAGGCGCTCAAAACACAATCTCACGGCAACTCATCACCGCAGAGGTTATTCATTATTCTTTTTTTTCTAGTAGTTCACTGACCAACGAAAACTACAGAACAATTAAGATACAAATTATAGCAAACGAAATTCGTTTCAAAACGATATTTTTTTCCAGGAAAAATATACTAATTATTTTTTTGTGTTTGTGCTCGTCCAACTGTGCCGTCATGATTTTGTTCCGCTCCGTAAAAAAAGAATTAAATGCTTTACAGCAGAAAGAGCACGGTGCGTGCGGGGTTTCTCCGTCTTCTCAGTAGTGTTGGGCACAGCTATGGGTTCAGGTTGGAGGCATCGTGTCCATTCCGTGTCAATGAAATGGAAAGTTAGTGAGCACATATCTGTTGTAAGGGAAAAATATACTCGACTGGTGGAAATGGCCTGTTGCAGTCGCACGGATACGGTTGTAGAAATAGCTGTTTTAGAGAAATATGTACGTCCAGGCGATTCATACTGGCTGTGGAGTGTGGTTACGAGGTCACTGCATCAGTGCATCTGTTCCACCTCACACTGTCCCTCTTATATTTTGTGCATCGCTTAAATGCATCACTAATTGATGGCTGCATCTGTTCGTCTGACTTCTGCGGTCGATTTTTTACTGCATTTCCCATTTTGGCAGCCTCATTCCTGCTGCAAAAACAAATACATATATATATATATGGGGACGGTGTCACGGTGGAAAAGTGATGTCACCGGTGTTGCGTCTTAAAACCGGTAACACCGTCAACACCGTCTATCGTGGCAAGCCTAACATACACAAGCATAAACACTCACACACATGCATATGCACACACACATGCAATCATACACAAATATTATACACATACACACACAGACACACACTCACAGTTATATACATACACACAGAATCATACACACACACACACACATACACAGAAATGTCATATTATCACATAAGATGCAGATTTTCTCAGTCTCTCTCTCTCTCTCGTCCTCATGTTGAGAGGAAGCAGATGCCAGGAATGGACGGCTGCACTTCCTGTTTTGCTGTTTTCCTGTGGCGTGAAGGCTTGTTGCATCAGGGATTAGTTGTGTATTATCATCACTGTTTATCGTGTGTGTGTGTGTTACACAGTTGCTAGATCTCTACACTAGTAGCAAAGAATTCTGGCCCAGATTTGGCATTCATCCGGCACTGGCATACAGCATGTGGGCCAAACATGGCCCTGGTGTGGCAGAGGTGGCACCGTCTTTAAGGTGGCACACAATACTTGGGCCAGATGTAAAATGTAGTATTTGGGCCAGATGTTATTAACTGATATGTGGGCCATGTAAGTTTGGCCAGTTTGACCCACATTTAAATAATTTTTTTTTTTATTTTCAAGAAAAGAAAAAATAAATTTTACCAATCAGGTCACTTTGAGAAAAAGCACGGCCACAGCACACCTAAAGCGCAATGATTCAAGGGTTTATCGATTCCCTTGCTGTAGTAACACACCAACATATCTGGCCCAGTTCAGGCCCAATTATGGGTGATTAACTTGGCTGAGTCTTGGCCCAGATATGCTCCATGTTTGGCCCTTGTCTGGAAGCTAGACTTGGTCCAGTCATGTACCGTAATTCACTGCAGCATGTGGGCCAAGCAAAAGCTGATTGTGTGGGCCAGAGCTGGGCCAGAGATATTTTGCTATGTGGGTATGGTTGGTTGGTTGGTTGATAGGGTGTTGTTTTGGAGTTGCTAGTTTAACCCTTGTGTGGTGTTCGTATTTTTGTTACTCAGCCAGTGTTCATGGGTCTGGTGGACCCGCTAGAGTTTTGGCTTTCCAAATTAACACTATCAAACAATTTTGTGTTAAATTACTCAACAAATGTTTACTTCATCCTAATTACAAGCCATATGAACGACAAACAATGATGACATTAGGCCCAGGGTTGTAAAACAAGGGGAGACGGTGCACCCACTTATCCCACACTGTCCTGATGGCAGCTAGCTTGTCTCTCTGTGTTGGCCCTGGTTGCATCCTTATCACATTAGCAGCTCTGCAGGGTGGCTCATTTCTTGGGCAAGAAGACCATTCAGTTTCACCATTTTTTGACATCCATATTTCTTCACTTGCTGTGGGCTTGCTCTGGACCTGGCTGCTAATGGGGTACTCGCCTTTGTTTTGTTACTAAATGGTGCTCAGCCTCATCCTCTTCTTCAAAGTCACTCTCAGACTCTGAATGTTCAGAAATGTGATCCTCATATTCTGAAACCTCTTCCTTGACATCATCATCAGAAGCTTCTCTCTCTGCCAAAATCATTTGCAAGGCCCTCCAAGCAGATAATCTTTTGGCCATCTTGGCAAAGTCTTATTTATAGTATTATGCCCCTAATTTGCAGGTAGGACAGGGTATGAGAAAATAAAGCCTGGTTCCCGCAAGAGAGAGGGTAAAATGGGCGGGAATGTAAGAGCAGACAGTGTTGATAGCATAGACTGTAAAAAATATGGACGTAGTGTCCGTGACGTCACCCATAGGTTTCTGATGAACCCAAAAGTAGCTACTAGTAGGCGTGGCCAACCGTCGGCATTTTGTTCGCGCGTCATCGCATCAACCGAGGCATACCAAACAAGGGCAAAGAGGCGGAGCGTGGGCGGAGCGTGAGCGGAGCTACGGGACGCATGCTGGCATTTAGCTAAGAGGTTACTTATGGGAGAAACACATAATATTTCATTACCTGCGACTCGTTTGTGTTCTGACAACACGTGCTTGGTTGTACACTATATCAATAAAGTGTTTAGTCTGTTGATAATACTGCTGTAATACATCAAGACACTTAACATCGTTCTTATGACGTTTTTCAACAGGACGAAAGTGTGAATTACATCCAAACACTTCAGATATAGTCTGTGTTAGTAAACGCAGGGCTATTGATGAAATCCAGGCAGAACACTGTATGACAACACTTCAGATGACTGTTTTATAGACTACAGCTGATCAATCTGTCAGATTCTGGAGTGCATTACAGCTCTGAAGAACATTATAAATCATAAATTATCCTAAATAAAGCAATTACATTTATAGAGATGGTATAAGTGTATAATTTCACTCACCTGGGAAACGGAGGCCACGTGAATGGTTTGTGAGCACAATTAAGTGCACACAGCATGCCATATCATCTGATAATTGTAGGAAATAATTCCAAAAGGCGACTGACTGTGTAAAGCCACATAAAACAACACAAAAATACCATGAATCAGTCGGAATCAGCTGAGGTGACGTGACCGCGACCAGCAGGACTAGCTGTCACTCAAGTGGCCACGCCCTTAATTATGCAAACTTAATTTAGCTTAATATAAAGGAAACGGATGAGTTATAAAAAAATTCACCCCCTCACAGTTGTCATGAAGGGTAATATCAGCTATATGAACCAAAATCGTTCTTTGTACCAGGCTGTAAACACCTTTTTTTCTGCTGTAAAGTTGGCCGTTTCACCAGTGGGCTCATTGGAGATTTGCTCTATTATGTAGCCAGGACTAGTGGAATTTTCGATGAATTGCAGTTTTAGTTACTTCCGTATTGGCTTCCCGAGGGAGAGTGGGAGGTTGCCGCTTGGTTGATAGTTGAATTTTCAGCAATGTTGCAACTTTGTGCGGAAGCAGGGTGGAGGGGAAGAAAACAGCAGCACCAGAAAGGAGGAAGACAGAGTGTAGGAACACTGGACCTACACTTTCAACACTTTTATTAGACCTGGGTCCAGTGGACCCGAACACCTTGTATGTAATGTAAATCCGTGGGGGGAGGTGCAGTATGCGGTCATTGAAAATTAGTTCAAATTTATGTTCTTCAAAGAAAATAAGCCAAAGACAATGAATTTCAGGTTGAAAATATAATTATTTTGTTTAATTTTTCTTTTGAAAAAAACTGAAAACGGGTCGGGTGCCACGGTGGCCTAGTGGGTAGCACATTCGCCTCACAGTAAGAAGATCGCTGGTTCGATCCCCGGCTGGGCCAGTTGGCATTTCTGTGTGGAGTCTGCATGTTCTCCCCGTGGTTGTGTGGGTTTCCTCCGGGTGCTCCGGTTTCCCCCACAGTCCAAACACATGCGGTACAGGTGAATTGGGTAATCTAAAATTGTCCGTAGTGTATGTGTGTGAATGAGAATGTGTGGATGTGTTTCCCAGAGATGGGTTGTGGCTGGAAGGGCATCCGCTGCGTAAAACAAATGCTGGATAAGTTGGCGGTTCATTCCGCTGTGGCGACCCCGGATTAATAAAGGGACTAAGCCAAAAAGAAAATGAATGAATGAATGAATGAAAACGGGTCTCGCAGACCCGAACACCATACAAGGGTTAATCTGGGTGGTTGTGAATGTGTTCCTATGTACTGGTGTCTAATTGTTTCTACTGTATGTTCATGCTTTTTCTTTCTTACACACACACACACACACACTTTTTCT
>CAIGQQ010029128.1:160-16829 GCA_903798035.1 Danio albolineatus | reverse complement strand
AATTGAAGCCACAGTTTTATATTTGTCTCCGTAATGAATGAGTAGTTGACTTATCATTTGGGTACTAGTTGTTTTGAGAGTTTGATGTATTATTTGATCTTTTAGGCATTTGAATTTACATTTTAACTTTGTTAGGAAAAAACTTCCATAGTAGCTATAAAAGAAACGAGAAAGCTTTTGCAAAGTATAAAATTTTAGCAGGAATATATATATAACGCATATCTCAGTGTATATAAAAATAATGGTTCATTATTGTACTTATGAATTCAAACACAATATATAGCCTATATATATATGAGAATGAATATATCAGTATTCAGTGTTTGAACTCATAAGTACAATGACGAACCATTATTTTTATAAACACTGAGATATATATATCCCTACAAAAACTTTATAAATTGGAATAGATAGGCTACGTTTCTTCTTCTTCTTCTTTCTCGTTGCTTTCATTTGTTTTGTTTACAGCCCATCATAGAGTTGAATTTAATCCAGAATTGAAGCCACAGTTTTATATTTGTCTCCGTAATGAATGAGTAGTTTGAGCCACAGTCACTGAGCTGATCATTTCCCTTGCGTCAAAATTCCAATCTCACCATGCAAGTTTTTCACTAAAAAGACCAACACCACAATTGTGTCCGATTGGTCAGAACGGCAGGCCGAGTCTACAAAACGCGCCCTGTGATTGGACAACAGTCAACGTCGGCAACAGTATCTGCGTTTTGATTCGTCGACTCCTTAGTCATCTGGGTACAATGTAGCTAGGTTGGTTCTTTCCACTCGCTTTACGTAGGTATTAGTTTAATACATAGATAAATTAGCGAGATATTAGTTTATTAATATTTGTACAGTTAATAGAGTTTAATTTGTGTAAACAAAGCATGCGAAGGGTGACGCTTTTTGTCAACGGAACCTCCAAAAATGGCAAGGTGAGTTGTACGTTTAGCATGTGTCCAACTCCAGTGATGTCCTGTTAATCCCATGACTGTTAATCCCATATAAAATCTTCCAATTTGTGTAGAAAAAGATACAGAAAGCTGTTATATTGCGTTTAAACATACAAGCTGTCAGTTTAATGCTGTCGATATGGGTTAGGCCAAAGAATAGCTCGCTTTACTGGTGTTTTAACATTGTTTACTGTACCTCGCAATTGCATTATTTGTCTTGTTGACACTACCAACAATTGAGGTAAAGTTGGTTTTATATTCAGAAGAATATTCTTTAAAAATTGTTAATAGGGAAATTATATTAGCAGCCATCGACTATCAATGTATAGCAGTCAAATAAATAGTGCTAATGCTGTTTTTAAGTCATATTTACATATGATTTCAGACCGAATATTCAAAGTACCGTGGTAAATAACATAGGGAGGGTGTCATAAGTTTTTACTGAATGAATGTGCTAATGTAAAACCAACTTTACCTCCATCCAACACCAACTAGTTATGAGAAGTATGTAATATTTACAAGCAATTCCATGCAAATGTCAGCCTTGCCATGAAAAAAAATCAGATTCCACTATAATAAGGAAACCATTTCTAAATTTTCTTTGTGGAAGTATTTTACAGTACTTTAGAAATACTCAAAAATGTATCTGTCAATGTTTTCAAACTATTATATTTGATTTACCAAAATCAAGTGGCAATTTCACATCTGTCACATCCATAACAGAGAGATGTCACATCCATTACGCCATTTTTATCACATAAATGCAAAAATATTTAATAAAATAGAACTATTTTTGTTCCATAGAGAGCAACTTTTATCCCTTTGATTAGCATTATGTCTTTTGGGTTGTGCAGTTTAATTCACAGAATTTCTACAATGTTGTATGCTGTAAACTTGCAGGCTTTACAACTAGGCATGGTATAAGATTCTGACGGTATGATAACCTTGGATAAAAATATCACAGTATGACGGTATTGTGTTTACTGCTCTAAAATATATTATTTTTAAATGTCTGGCTAAAAAAACAATACCTCTTTCCCATTTGAACACAATATATTTTATTTTGAGAAGCATTTAAAATATTTTGGGGCAGTAAACATGTCAGGCTAAATAATTCAAGTAAATCATTGACTTCTGCGGTCTTCATTTGTTTAAAAAACACAGCTGTCTTTACAATTTACACCTAAAAAACAACAAAAAAATGTAAAAAAAAAATGTCACTCATACCTTAGGAACAGTATAAATTTGGCGGTATGAAAACCTTGACTTTTCCATTCTGGGTATAGCTTGAAAATGGTTATCGTCCCATATCCTCCCATTTATATCGCCCCAATTCATAACACATGTCACATTCGTCACATCCAAAACACACGTTTATTTTCCTCATTTAAAATCTAAAAAATGTTTACAGATTGATATTTTTCTGGCCCTTTGACCTTTGATCAGTTGTTCTGGACAATATTGACAGAAATTTCGATATAATGTTAATATATACTATCTCTGTGTATTAATATATGTTGTTTGATATAGTCAAGCCCATAATCATTCATACCCATGGCAAATTCTGACTTAAATTGTGTTTAAATGTAAATAAAAGCTAAGAAATATTTTTGTTCATCATCTCATTATCTTTTGGGACAAGCCAGTGTCATTTCCGGTCAAAAAAAAACCTTGTTGGTTGAATAAAAGTAACTTTAAGTCAGAATTTGCCAGGGGTATGAATAATTTCAGGCTTGACTTTACTTGAAACTGTGTAATGCTGAAAGACAGTGACAACATAACCTTACTTCACCCTTATTATATCATTTCATTTTCATCCAAGTTATTTGAAACTTTTTAACATGTTTTTTGTAGGCCTTCTACTGTAAATATAAAGTCAGTTTTATTAATATAATATGACACAGACACCAAAATGGGCTCGTCATTGACCCTGTAATAATGTTTGTAGTACAATCATTACAGCGTTAATGGATTGATCATGTTTTGTTTCATTTTTCCAGGTTGTAGCTGTTTATGGGACTCTGTCTGATCTTTTGACACTCGCAAGCAATAAATTGGGAATAAGGGCTTGTAACTTGTATAATGGCAAAGGTGGTCTTATAGACGACATTGCCCTCATCAGGTACAGTTTCATTAGCATTTTTCAACAATTATTCATTCATTTATGAAAAACAATAGTGGGAATATTACAGAGAAAACAATACCTTGAGCTAATGAACAAATGTTTATGTGCTGGATGTAATAGGGTGTCCAAACTCGGTCCTGGAGGGCCGGTGTCTTGCAAAGTTTAGTTCGAACCCCAATCAGACACACCTGGGCTAGCTAATCAAGCTCTTACTAGGTGTCCTTGAAACATCCGTATAGGTGTGTTAATTTTTAGGTGCAGCTAAAATCTGTGGGACAACAGCCCTCCAGGACTAGAGCTTGGACACCCCGGTGCTAGAAGGTTACTGCAGATAGTCTTGTTATGATACATAATTTCTGTCTTGTGATGTATTGTCATAGAAGTTATGGGAAAATTGAGATTATTGTCATTTTAAGACAATTTTATGCAGCTGATTATATAATCCTTTTACAAAATACAGGATATTAATTCTAATTGGTGCAGGCTTCAACACTTAGGACCAGTGGTTCAGATTTTTAATTGCCCTGCCAAAATTTTTCACTCTCCCCACCCCAAAAAAGAGTTAATAGCTATTTCTTAGCCACGTATTTTAAATAATATTTCAAAATAATTTCTAAAAATGTTCAGGAAAATGTGCAGGTATTTTATTGAAAAACAAAACCTGGCTGACTTAAAAATGACAGCAAAACATCACAAACTAGACATTTTCTTTTAGCTTCTTAATTTGAGTTTGCTGTCATGTTGTCGTCTCTTCGATGTGTTGGTTTTTACCAGGTTACAGGAAAAAAAAAACGTGCTCACAACATCCAATCGGATAAGAGGAACCAAAAAAACAATATGATATTTACGACTTCACAGAGAAGGTAGCGGTCAAATACTTGAAAGCACAAACTATTTCTTGATTTTAAGACTAAATATGCATGCAATTGACAAATAGTCGCAGGCAAATTAAAATTTACTGACAAGGCAGCACTGGCCTGATCGGGCCAGTAATGATTCTGTCTACTGTCCCGAGCACCTCTCACACTGTCCCCGGGCCATCGGGCAGTCCTTATTGTTGAGCCCTGTGGTGTAAACACTCTTAAGGGACCAAAACCTTTCATTCTTAAAGTTATTTAGATTAGCAAACATACAATAAACAGATCAAAATGATTAATTATTTTTAAGCCAGTAATAATTTGATAACAAGTAAAGATCAAGTTCAGTGAAGATACTGTATATATGTATAAATCTGTTATTGATTATTAATATGCATTATTTAAATAAGCACTTTATTTGGACAACTTTTGATAGAATTTTATCAGCATTTGGTATTTTCTCAGATTTCAGATTTCAAATATTTGTCTTTAACAAAAAAGCTTATTAGGGCAGCACGATACTCTGATAATATGCAGTATGCGATATTGTTAAAGAGTGTTGTGATTAACAATATTTCTTATGAAATAACTAACTTGTTATAACTAAAGTGCTTTTTTTACCAGCAATTTAAATAAATATTTTTAGACTTTAAAACTTTAAAGTTTTAAAGTGATATTGCATATACTGTTATCAAGATAACAATATTGTTTTGGATATATTATAAAGCCCCAAAGCTTATTTATTCAATTTTTAGGTAATGCATAAATGTCAATTTTAAAAATATTGACACTTTTGACTGGTTGTATGGCTACATATTAAATATTGTAATTACTGTGACAGGCATATATATATATATACATTATATGAATCAATGAATCACTGCATGAAGGTCACTGATTCGAGTCCTGGCTGGGTCAGTTGGCATTTCTGTTCTGTGTGGAGTTTGTATGTTCTCCCCGTGTTGGTTTCCTCCAGGTGCTCCAGTTTCCCCCACAGTCCAAGCACATACGCTGTAGGTCAATTGGATGAACTAAATTGTCCATTGTGTATAAGTGTGTGTGAATGAGTGTCTATGGTTGTTTCCCAGTATTGGGTTAAGGCTGGAAACCACCCTGGAGAACAGGATTATTTAACAAAATGAGAGATTTAAAATGGAGATTAGTCACAAAGTGAGAGATTATGGGCTCACATCCAGCTTGGCTCCCGACAGGTCAGCTGTCTCTGCTGCGTAAAAAATATGCGGGTATAGTAGGTGGTTCATTCCACTGTGGCAACCTTTGAAATAGAGACTTAGCTGCAGGAAAATGAATGAATGAATGTATGAATTAATTAATAAATTAATGATTATATACATATATATTTTTCCCCCACAGAGATGATGATGTGCTGTATGTGTCAGAAGGAGAGGCTTTCATTGGTCAGTGAACATCAGTTTGTTTTCCAGCTCAACTGCTAGATTTATATTATAAACTTATTAGATTTATATTATTAACTCTTAAGTCATGAATTGGATTCTCAGGGAAACCATAATTAACATAAAAGTCACAATTGATGAACATTTATGAATGTTTTTTTCATTATTATTACTATTCAGTGAAGTTTGAGATGTCCTTATAAGTCAGTGTTTACTAGTTTGTTTGTGTTGTAGATCCTCATAGTGAGGGGAAAACGTCAGATGAAATCTCAGGATCACACACCGATTGGCTGACGCTGAATATTGGTGGGCGGCTTTTCACAACCACTAGGTAAACATGCTGCATACTTTGCTGACTTTGTGGCTTTAAAAATACACTTGTATCCATTAACTAGTGTTTATGTGTATATTTTGTAAATGATAACAGGGGAGATGAAATAAAGCACAATGCATGAAAGGCTGTGATTTTAACCAAGCAAACTTGACCTTATAGTACATTGTATATTAATATGTTATCAACAGCAATGTGATTATATAAATCTAAAAATATCTACACTACCTGACAAAAGTCCTGTGGCCTATCCAAGTTTTAGTAACAACAAATAATAACATGACTTCTAGTTGATCATTTGGTATCAGAAGTGGCTTATATGAAAGGCAAAGGCCTCTAGATTACAATCATTTGACCAAAATAAAATATGATCATGTCTTGATTATTAATGATTTCATGAGAACAGTGCGGTCTGACTCTGCTTAGACAAAAGTCTCGTCACTTAACAGAAATAATGTCCAGTATAGAATATAAAGTCAAGCTGCAGTGGAATAAATATTGTGTGTGACTCCCATGAGCTTGGAGGACTGCATCCACACATCTCTGCAATGACTCCAATAACGCATTAATAAAGTCATCTGGAATTGCAAAGAAAGTGTTCTTGCAGGACTCCCAGAGTTCATCAAGATTCTTTGGATTCATCTTCAACACCTCTTCATCTTACCCCAGACATGCTCAATAATGTTCATTTCTGGTGACTGGGCTGGCCAATCCTGGAGCACCTTGACCTTCGTTGCTTTCAGGAGCTTTGATGTGGAGGCTGAAGTATGAGGAGAGCTATCCTGCTGGAGAATCTGCCCTCTCCTGTGGTTTGTAATGTAATGGGCAGCACAAATGTCTTGATGCCTCAGGCTGCTGATGTTCAGGACTCAAACCATGATTTTTCCTTCACCAAACTTGACTGATTTCTGTGAATCTTGGGTCCATGTGGGTTCCAGTAGGTCTTCTGCAGTATTGGTGATGATTGGGATGCAGCTCAACAGATGATTCATCAGAAAAATCCACCTTCTGACACTTTTCCAAATGATCAACTAGAAGTCAAGTTATTATTTGTTACTCCTATAACTAGGATCGACTTTTGTCAGGTAGTGTAGGGTATAATATTAATGTTAATATAAAAAATGTATAATCGCATATGCAGTGGTATGTATCACATAATCAGGATACATACAAGATGCTTAGTTTTTTGTAAAAGTAAGTATTTGGGAATTCTTAAAAACAGTCATGTTTAGGGGGAATTACTTTTAATAAGAATGCATTATATGCAGTGTTTGTAATTCATATCCTAACCAGATAATAACAAAAAAAATCTAAAACTAAAACTGACATTAAGAAAATATTAAAACATAATAAACTATTAAGTAATACTAGGAGTTTTTAAATTCAATAATTGCTAATAATTTTATATGAAATACATTTTATTTCAATTTTTGACAACACTTTGCAGTAAGGTTCCATTAGTTAATGTATTTACTAACTAATTTATAGACTGAAGCATCCAGCGTTTATTAATCATAGTTCAACATTTAATAATGCATTCTTAAAATCTAAAGTTGTGCTTGTCAGCATTAGTTAATGTGAATTAACAACGAATAACTCTTCTTTTCATAAACTAACGTTAACAATGAGGAATAAATACTGTAATAAATGTATTTTTAGTTGTTTGTTCATGTTAGTAAATACATTAACTTAAGGAACCTTATTGTAAAGTTCTATCAATAATATAAGAAATGTTTATTTAATAAAATAAAATGAGTAGTAATAACTTAAAGGCAAAAATAAAAGCTAATTCAAAATATTAGTCATTAATAATTAATAAACCATTTAAAACACTAGTCTGCAGATGCTAAGTGGTTGGTGCTATAAAAATCTTTAATATCTTTCTATATTTTCTCTTGTTTCAGGAGCACTCTTGTGAGTAAGGAGCCTGACAGCATGCTGGCACACATGTTTAGAGAGAAGGGTTAGTTCAAATGCAAACTTTCATACTCTTGTTAAAGATAACCAGGACAAGCTATTTATTTTAATGTGGTAGATATTATAAATTGTAAATGATAAGTCATTAAAAATCTGTGTTTGCGTAGTAGATTCTTAATCGGAGTATTGGTGTCCATGTAAACGCAATTATTTTGATTTCAAAATGACTAGAAGCAGAGTTTATTTTGCACTTTTATTAATATGTAAATCACAGTGATGTTATATCAAGAATTCTTTGGCTTGTTTTGTGGACCTGCAGATGTATGGGGCAATAAACAGGACGAACGCGGGGCTTTCCTCATTGACCGCAGCCCAGAGTACTTTGAGCCCATCCTCAATTACCTAAGACATGGTCAGATCATCGTCAATGATGGAATAAACTTACTCGGTGAGTCAACCTGAATTGTTTTTAGGTGACTGTTCTCATTTACTCTTAACAGAATGATGCCAGACAGAATCTGAGTTTTTTGTTATTATTCGCAGAATTTTGTGAAAACAATTTATGAAAACGTATTTCTGGAGTACAGTAACTATAAACATGACATAAAATAAAAAAAATAATAATTTTTAAGGTTTACGATGCAATTCCAATTAGAATCACTTGTTTGGTAAACAAAGTAAGTCTTATATTATATACAGTGGGGAAAATAGGTATTCAACATGTCACCATTTTTCGTAGAAAACATATTTTTAAAGGTGTTGTTGACTTGAAATTTTCACCGGATGTTGAGAGAAAGAAATCTACATATGCAAAGAAAACAATTCTAATTAGTTTAGAAATTACATTATGTGTAAAAATATGAAATAACATAGGGCAAAAGTATTGAACACCTGAAGAAAGGGGGGTGTAGAAAGACAGTGAAAGCCCAGACAGCAGCTGAAAACTCTCAGTAGTTCTTCAGCAACCCTCAGCCCTTCCTCAGTGTAAATGAATATCAGCTGCTTCAGTTCAACATCTACATCAGTTGGAGGATGAAGATGAAACCAACCCTTACCCTAACCATAACCAGGGAACATTTCAGCAAGACATTTATCCAAATCACAGCCAAAGAAACTCTTAAATGCTTTCAGAGAAAGAAAATCAAGCTGTAGAATGGCTCAGCCAAAGCTCAGATTTGATAGACGAGACTCACAAAACCATTAAGATTTTTACACTCTGTTGAAGTCTGTTAAAAACCTGAGCAATGCAAATTACACAGAACTTATTTTTCAGATTTTGTTTTATTATATTTTTATGTTTGTATCGTTTGGGTTTTTATTAAAGTCTGGTTAAAGTCCATCAACTCCTTTAGAAATATTAGAAAAAACATGAAGTGTTCCCAGCTGTGGGACAAGCACTATATACAGTTTATACTCCTAATAGACGGATAATATTACTTTACAAACTGTAAAGCATCGATACATATGCATATTATTCAGTAATGGTACTGAAATTAATAGAAAAACTGAACATCTATCTATCTATCTATCTATCTATCTATCTATCTATCTATCTATCTATCTATCTATCTATCTATCTATCTATCTATCTATCTATCTATCTATCTATCTATCTATCTATCTCATTTATTTAGTAAATAAGTGGTAATATAGAACTACCTAATAATGTGCAAAACATCTGGTGCGCACAGATGCCGCGTGGGCCTAATATAAGCAACCTGGTTTGCAGATTATTGCAATATTTTTAACGTAAAATCATTGTAATTTGATGTAAAGAGAAGCATATTTTTTAGAAAAGCATAAGTTGATATAAAAAATACAATATTCAAATGTGATATTTTTATTAATGCTCCATAGGTGTACTGGAAGAAGCTAGATTTTTTGGAATAGAGCAACTGGCAGAACAGCTGGAAGTCGCCATTAAGGTGTTTATGCACACTGCAATTTACACCGCATATACAACATTAACACAACATTAAATAAACATTGGACACATATACAAAAGAAGAAAACAAACAAACATTCACTACGACAAAATGACAATGTTAGCACACTAAACATGAATATTTACCTAGTTATAGCAGGCGTCACAGTGGAGCAGTGGGTAGCACAATCGCCTCACAGCAAGAAGGTCGCTGATTTGAGCCTCGGCTAGGCCAGTTGGCATTTCTGTGTGGAGTTTGCATGTTCTCCCCGTGTTTGCATGGGTTTCCTCCGGGTGCTCTGGTTTCCCCCACAAGTCTAACGACATGCGGCATAAGTGAATTGGGTAGTCTAAATTGTCTATAGTGTATGTGTGTGAATGAGTGTGTATGGGTGATTCCCTGTGATGGGTTACAGCTGGAAGGGCATCTGCTGCGTAAAACAAATGCTGGATTGTTGGGGGATCATTCCGCTGTGGCGACCCCTGATAAAGAAGAGACTAAGCCCTTATTAGAATGAATGATCTGCTGCTCAAGAAACATTTTTTTATTTTATTTTTACACTGTTAAAATATGATGTACAGAAGGCTTTTATATAAGAGATTTTATTCATTTTTAGCTTTATAAATTCCTTTACTGTTCGTTTTTATTTAATTTAACATAACAAAAGTACATTGTAAAAAAAAAATCTTTTTTTGTTGAATTTAATGAAATTTTTTAGTCATCTCAACTCAGATCAGTCAAACTGACTACATATATTAAGATAAACTTAAAAATAAACCACATTAACTGTTTACAGTAACATAAAAACATGGCTTTTGTCATATCATTTTTTACAGTATAGTAATTCCTCTAACAAAAAAATATAAATAAACCCAAACCTTTAAAGAGTATTGTATACATATACTTGTGTATTAATTGTGTATTTCTTTCCTTTTAATTTGCTAAAGAATTCTCATCCCCCTGAAGACCACTCTCCGCTCTCACGGAAGGAGTTTGTTCGGTTCCTGTTGGCTACTCCAACCAAATCAGAGCTTCGCTGTCAGGTAGAAGACATCCTCTTAATGTGTAAAAGGTCATATTTAGCATCATATTCTTTTAGTATTAAAGGGGTCCTATTTACAAGACGTAAAATAAGTCTCAGATCTGCCTAGTGTGTGATGTTTCAGCTCACAAATAATATTTATAACTCTCTGAAACTGACCCTTTTAGGCTTTGATAGTAACCGTGCCTATTTGGTGACTGTCGCTTTAAATTCAAATGAGATTGTGCTCTTTTTAAAAGAGGGCGGAGCTACAAATGCCTATGTGTCAGCATAGTGGCAGATTCAAAAAGGAGACTTACATCCTATGCTAATGAGGGAGAGATGGTCACTAGTGGGCGGGGCTTTCTGACACGTATAAAGGGAGAATGTCAATCAAAGCGTTTCTGCAGACTGATTTTATCAAGTGTGATTATAAAAAATAGAATTAATAACTTTTTACCATTAGAAACTGGTTATATTTGCACACTGTTGCCACACAAATGTGATAAAGCCTCTTATTAAAGTGATTTTTGCATAATATGTGCCCTTTTTTTCTTCTCTTTCCCTCTCAGGGTCTTAATTTCAGTGGAGCGGATCTCTCTCGACTGGATTTGCGCTATATTAATTTTAAGATGGCGAATCTGAGTCGCTGCAATCTCACCTATGCAAACCTGTGCTGCTCGAACCTGGAGAGAGCCGACCTGTCGGGAGCCAACCTGGACGTGAGCCCATCATCTCTCGCTATGTGACAAATTACCTTCTTTTTTTTTAATCCCTCATTTTCTGAAATAATCCTGTTCTCCAGGGTGCTAATCTTCAGGGCGTGAAGATGCTCTGCTCCAACGCAGAGGGAGCGTCTCTTAAAGGATGTAACTTCGAGGATCCTTCTGGACTCAAAGCCAATTTAGAGGGTAAAACTCGCATTTGAATCCTGTGTTTAATTTAATCAGTAGAATTAACCCGATGGGCTCTTTTCACAAGACTGTCATGACACGTTTAGTAGTCATCATTCATTCATTCATTCATTTTGTTGTCGGCGTAGTCCCTTTATAAATCCGGGGTTGCCACAGCGGAATGAACCACCAACTTATCCAGCATGTGTTTTACGCAGCGGATGCTCTTCCAGCTGCAACCCATCGCAGGGAAACATCCATACACTACGGACAATTTTAGCCTACCCAATTCAGCTATGGACCGTTTCAATGTTCACTGTAATGAGGCAATTTAATCAAATCTGAATGCTAAAATGGCTGCGATTTAATATTATTTATCAATATGTGGAGCTTTTTGGATTCTTGGAAGCTATGGAAAGTCAAATGTAATATAGGAAATACATTAGGGCCATTGTTATTGTTTACATCCTTCAAAATGGTCTATACCACATGTCTTTGGACTGTGAGGGAAACCGGAGCACCCAGAGGAAACCCACGCGACCACGGGGAGAACATGCAAACTCCACACAAAAATGCCAACTGACTCAGCCGAGGCTCGAACCAGCGACCTTCTTGCTGTGGGGTGATTTTGCTACTCACAACGCCATCGTGGCGCCCTTTAATGGTCATCATCTGCATCTTAAATCATTGAAGTTTTTTATTCATTCATTCATAGTCCCTTTATTAATCCGGGGTCGCCACAGCGGAATGGACTTATCCAGCATATGTTTTACGCAGCGGATGCCCTTCCAGCTGCAACCCATCTCTGGGAAACATCCATACACACTCATTCACACACATACACTACAGACAATTTAGCTTACCCAATTCACCTATACCACATGTCTTTGGACTTTTGGGGGAAGCCGGAGCACCCAGGCGATGAACATGCAAACTCCACACAGAAATGCCAATTGACCCAGCCAAGGCTCGAACCAGCGACCTTCTTGCTGTGAGGCGAACGTGTTACTCACTGCACCACCGTGCAGCCTAATTAAAGTTTTTAATATATAGAATTTATTTTTAAAAATAATGTCCATTTATAGGTATTTATGTATGTATTATATCATCTTTGCATCAATTACCGCTGGTGCAAGGCTTTTGTAATTCAGGGTCTATGGGGGCAGGCAGTACATTTGACATAATTTTCTCCTCTGGGTGCCGTTATCCGTCTCACACTATTTTTTTTTCTGAAATCTTGATAACACCATCATTATAACACCATTTTTCTTTTAATATTTCAGCAAAAAGGATTGTAAAAAAATATGTATTTGTTGTACTCTCACATTCACTGCTCTCTTTAAGTTTACCAACTATGACCACTTCTGCTGCTGAGAAACCCGGAAATGGGAAAAGGGTCCATTAGTCACAGAACAGCTTGCTAATGGCACATTAAAGGGATGGTTCGCCCAGAAATAGTTCAATCTCAAGTGGTTCCAAATTTGATTGAGGCACAATCGCCTCACAGAAAGAAGGTCGCTGGTTCGAGCCCCGGCTGGGTCAGTTGGCATTTCTGTGTGGAGTTTGCGTGTTCTCCCCATGTTGGCGTGGGTTTCCTCCGGGTGCTCTGGTTTCCCGCACAAGTCCAAACTCTTTGTTAAAATTGTCTTTAGTGTATGTGTGTGAATGAGAGTGTATGGTTGTTTCCCATTGTTGGGTTGCAGCTGGAAGGGCATCTGCTGCATAGAACATATGCTGGATAAGTTGGTGGGTCATTCTGCTGTGGCGACCCCGGATTAATAAAGGGACTAAGCCAAAGGAAAATGAACGAATAAGTGCTTCAGATGCACTAATGGTTACAGGTTATCAGCATTTTTCTAAATAACTTTATTTGTGTTCAATAGAAAAAAAGATAATCAAACAGGTTTGTGACAAGTGAAGGGTAAGCAAATGGTGACAGAATGTTGAGTTTTGCGTAAACTGTCTTTTTAATGTTGAACTGCCATGTTTTAATCTGTGTTTTTCCTGTGCGCTTTAGGAGCTAATCTGAAAGGAGTGGACATGGAGGGCAGTCAGATGACTGGGATAAATCTGCGTGTAGCTACGCTGAAGAACGCCAAGCTAAAGAACTGTAACCTGCGTGGTGCTACGTTAGCCGGCACAGATCTAGAGGTGAGACAGTAGTGCTGAATGAATTAAAAAATTCAAAAGAAAAAGAAAAAAATATACAGTTGAAGTAAAAATTATTAGCACCCTCTATATTTTACCACAAGTTCTGTTTAACAGAAAGGTTTTTTTTATTATCAACACATTTCTAATCATAATAGTTTTAATAACTCATTTCTAATAACTGATTTCTTTTATCGTTGTCATGAGGACAGCTTATAATATTCGACTAGATATTTTTCAAGACACTAGCATTCAGGTTAACCTCTTAAGGTTGTCCCAAGCTGTTTTTTTGCATGGGTTTTTTATTTCTCCTTGCTATTTGGGCTTATTGGAACCGAATTAGAATAAAACCAAAGTATTATCTTTTGATATGATGTACTTTTAGAGAAAAATGATGTCCATATATGTGGAACCGTGGTTAATAACACATACACTCATATTTTTTGAACATGTTTTGACTATCAGAGAGTAAAAGCAATTTTTTTTTTGCCCATTTTGGACAGTTAAAAACAGTGTTTGGGACATTTCATATGCTGCAAAACAGTTGAAGGATGACACTGTATGTCAGTAACAAAATATAAAACATTCAATGTATACAATTGTGGACATAAGAGCTAAAATGTGCTGTCCACATATGTGGCCACTGAGTCCAAGGAGGTTAAAGTGACATTTAAAGGCTTAACTAGGTTAATTAGGGTAAAGTTAGGGTAAACAAATATTGCTTAATAATTGCTTATTATATTAATAATACTGACATTAAAATGCTTTTTAAAAAATTAAAAACTACTTTTATTCTAGCTGAAATAAAACAAATAAGACTTTATCTAGAAGAACAAATATTATAGGAAATTCTGTGAAAAAATGCCTCGCTCTGTTAAACATCATTTGGGAAATATTTAAAAAAGAAAAAAAAATTCACAGGAGGCCGAATAATTTTGACTTCAACTGTATGTGTAACATGTTGGTTTTACCAAATCAATATAGGCGTTAGAAAGTGCAGAAAAAGTGTGTTCATGAACATTTTGATGACGTAAAGTAAACTCTTCCAGACCTTAACCACAAATGCAGTGTTCAAAGTAGACCATCAACTGGCATTAAGCTAATTTGGTGCAAATGTATTTAGGTTCGTGCGGGAAGTTAGACTGGAATTTTTTTTCAGAAAAACAGATATTTTTTTGCCATAAATATGGTGCACACAAGCAGCGTGGTGGCTCGCGCCTTCCAGACCAGACACACCCAATTTAAATGAATCCCACGATTGCACCGCAAGACATGTTACAAGAATTGACTGATCAGCTTCAGCTTGTATGGAATATACACATTTCGGTAAGATCCTGTAATTCGGTAATTATCTCAGACAAACACAGAACACCCAAACACTGCAGTGCTTTGTAATATACACTCAAAAAAGGAAAAGATTTTTGCTGCTTGTTCAAACTACTAGTTTAAAATGAGCCAAAACAGCACAATTGAAATGTCCTTTGGACAACTTAATTGTTTTTTGTTCAGTCCATGTAAATTTGTAAAAGAAAAAAGTTAACTTAATCGGTTTGTGTTGGGTCGACATGAAGGAATTGTTTCGGTGCAACAGAGAACCCAGCGTTTTTAAGAGTGTACTTTGTTCCACACAAATCCTTCATGTTGTCCCAACACAAATCAATTAAGTTAACTCAATCATTTTTACTAATTTAAGTGGATTTAACTTAAGAATTGTGTGGTTTCAACTCATTTTTAATAAGTAGTTTGAACAACCAGCAAAAGAGCTGAAAACGTAACACATAAAAAGAAATGATAACTTCCTAACTTTTATTTAATGTTTACAGTGCAAATCCATTTAGAACCGCTTGTTTGGCAAACAAAGCTACAATATCCCTCTCATATAATACATTCAGTAAAAGAAATAGCTTAAATATTATTTACGAATTGTTTTGTATGTAAATAGTCTAAACGAATGACATATTATTAAATAACATTACTGAAATTCATATAAAAACAGTAAATGTATATTTACACACATTTACATAAATAACAATTGTGTTAGACACAACATGAAAACGTAATTGGAACACTTTAAAACTCACGAAAGCACATACATTTGAAAGCGAATCCGTTTAGAACCACTTGTTTAGTAAACAAAGCTGCAATATTTCTCTCAAATAAATAATCCATTAAATAAAACATTTACAAATTGTTTCATACATAAATCATCTAAACAATTGACGTAATATTAAATAAGAATTTAAAACCATAGCAAAGCCCTTTGAGGCAAGTAATTTCACTTCGCAGCCATCTTTGAAACACCTCTCGAGCAGTATGCTCGGGGAAACATCAAAATTGCTTGCCAAGCTTACGATTAAACTTCATAATAGGAATCACCAATAAAGTTAAACAACAGCGGTCTCTTTAGTTTCATTTCTAAATGTTCGAATCACACAAAATCTGTAGAAACTTGCGTCTGGTCAGAGCCCCTCCCCTGAGGATCCTCAGTTTAGAGCGATCAATGATTGGCTCCTATATTAGAAGGCGGGGCTTCATTCGCCATATGGACCATTACACTATTCCCTATTCAAAACTATACGAGTGACATGTCTTGTGTATTCTAGAGTCTTTGACCGTAGTCATGTGAATGGATAAAACAAGTGTTGAACTCATGATTATTGTGTTGTGTGTTCAGAACTGCGATCTCTCAGGCTGCGATCTACAGGAGGCCAATCTGCGTGGTTCAAATGTGAAAGGAGCCATCTTTGAGGAGATGCTGACTCCGCTGCACATGTCCCAAAGCGTGAGATAACCACATACGCAGCTCTCCGCTCGGTAAAAGCCACCAGCCAGCTCCTCACAGCACTCTCTTACCCACAATCCCTTTCCCTTTCACGCTCCTGTGAAAACTTATGCAATACTAGCACTTGTTTTGCCAGCCCTCTTTGAGCTTTACTCACTGCAAAAAACACAGATAAGTTTTACTTACTTCGATTTTTTTGTCTAGTTTTCGGTCCAGATATCTAAAAATTCTTCAATTTAAGAAGCATTTTCTAGACAAGTAAAAAATATTGTATTTTCAGAATTAATAAGTCAGGAAAATGTGAGTTT
>CAIGQQ010029127.1:342-14525 GCA_903798035.1 Danio albolineatus | reverse complement strand
GTGAAGCACACTTGGCAATAAAACTGATTCTGATTCTGATTCTGATTCTGATATTGGATATCGGTGGTACAGAAACACAACCCATATTGCACTTCAAACATGAAATGTCGGGAAAAGAGCCAAAGAACATAGATAATTACAAGAAGATTTGACAATCAGATTCCAACACAATGCCATACGCTCATTATCTCTGCCTCCCACAGTTACTCCCTCCCTCTTGTTATGCCTTGTCTATCTTTGTTTTGTTCTCTCTGTCAGTCTTTTATCGGTCAACTAGCATCATGTGTAGCACTACATCAAAAACAATAAAAAGGACAAATTATACACTTTAAATTTGATATGCCTCATAACGTGCAGTTGCAGACCACACACAGCATCATCCAATTTATCCAAATAATATGAAAGGGCTTTAGAATTTGTCAAAGATGAAGAGTCTTCAAAATAAAGAACTTACAATTTCATTATTCTTTGTTTTGCTGATATAGAAATTGAGAAAAAACTGTGTAAAGGTTGTGAAATCACACATAAAAACATCCGCACATTCTCACATTCAACTGCAAACAATAAAACTAAAGCAACGAGGCAAAATTCAAGCCTGATAGACAGCAAGACATGCTGCGCTAAACAAAAGAAAGGCCAAAGCGAAGATCATACTTGGTGGAACTCTGACATGTTTATCATCTGCAAACTATTTTTTTGCAGACCCAGGAAAACAAACATTTCAGAACAACCATTTAACTGTTTGCTATTAGTGAGAGAGGCACCAAAAAGTGGAGGAGAAAAAAGGAAAGAAATATCGGGAAACAAAGATGAAGGAAAACAGTGAAGCCAAAAGAGCAGTGTTATTTAAAACAGTCAGCCACAAAACAGAGCGATGAATAAACCAACTGTTGTTTTTGCTTTAACCCGAACATAACTGCACTGTAGAGACATTGCAGAAAACACTAAAGGATTTTTTTGTTGTTGTTGTTGCTGTTGTTTGAAGAACAGAGAGGAAGAAGCACCAAGACACAGCTATAAGATAAACTCAAACAAATCTGAACTAAATGAACAAATTTGACATGGGCTGCAGTTAAAAAACCACAAGCAAATGTTTTTTGCTTCCCATGAAGCTTACTTAAGAATATCTTGCAAAACAAGTTGACAAGTACTGGCCTACTTAAGCCTATAACCTATAAAAAGATTGGTCATAAACTTGACCAGTCAAGTTTTATATCAGTATTCTAAATAGGTCACATTAAGAGTAAAATAGGTGAATATAAGTGAGATAATAATGTTTGGTTCTTAGTTTGGAACTTCTGGTCATATGCCTATACTGTAGCTGTTTATAAGAACGAATGTTAGCACCACATATTTCAGAGGGGCCAAAGCACAGATATTCTGCAGCAATGAGGGCAGAGAACACAAGAGCACTGAGAGATTTATAAAATTTGAATAGAAACCTTCCTAAAAGAGAATGTAAACCAGAATATATTTTACTTTATTTATTTATGATTATGGCTCATAACATGGTGTTTAAAGTGGTTCAGTTAATTTAATATTTAAGTTAAATTTATTTACTTATATTTTATTTACAGCTGCACACATTCTCTCATCAAGTTTGTTTGTTTTTTGTTTGTTTGTTTGTTTGTTTGTTTGTTTGTTTGTATTTAGATCACAGCATTTCCTTGGGAAATTGTTTTTGTCATCCGTTTCACAGTGAATATACAAATCGTCATGCATTTAAACAAAACAGTTTTATTAAACAGTTATATCCAATAATATAATAATATAAAATATAATAATATAAAATAAGAGTTTAGTCACCTAACATCTTTTATGAAATATAGCTAATTTGAATTTAAAAGAGTTATTAACATATTAATTACGAAATACAAAATTTCAACAATTTATTTTTATGTTTATCTTGGTTTTTCCTATTCATAAAAATTTTATTTGATTTGTTGTTTTTTTTCCCCAACATATTATTTGGGAGTACATGTTTTTGGAATGTGATCTTTTTGTTAGATTAGTTCCAGTTTTGGCTTTGATGAATCTAATGTACATGCACAAATATATTATTGTAAAGCATCAATATAAAAGAGTGATCTGTAAGGGGTGTATTCGTTTACGCTAAGCAGTATATATACTGTATGAACACATATCATTATATATATATATATATATATATATATAATTATTATTGTAAAAAGGCAATTAACATATAAAATTATAAAATTTATTTAAAAATCATATATATAGACAGACAGACAGACAGAGAGACAGACAGACGGAGATCTACAGATAGATAAATAGATGGTATCTATCTGTGTATGCTAGTGTTTAGATCTAGTGTATGCTGTATGAATGAAGTTTACTGAATGTTTCACCACAAATACTGTATATGTAGTATATGTAAATCATTAGAAATTCAATAGTTTAGTTTTAAGGTATATGAATAATGCATGTATGCAAATCAAACTACATAACATAATATTTGAGGAAATTTGCACTCTTGGTACCACACTTAGCCCGCATATGGATGTGATGAGGCAGATAATTGATGGGCAGTTGAATTGAAAGACAGGAACATACGAACCGTTTTAGTTCAGCAGTCTTTTAAAAAGCTCCACCAGGGCTTAAAGGTAATGCAGTGCAGAGCAAGTGTTAACATTTCTCCCTGGGGCAAAATAGTTAAACAAGCATGTGCTTTTAATTAAGCGTGTAATTCAACAAATATAAAACAGTTATAACCCATTAACTGTGCAGTGTAGGGAGGAAGTGAGAGTTCTGAAAGCATGAAACTGAGGTGATACATTTCAAGATTCACTATATTCAGGGAGTATTCCACCTACAAATAATCTATTAATTATTGGAAAATTATGTAAAAAATATTGGAAAAATGTTCTGTGGTAAATGATAACAGGCTACATATCCATGGCATACCATGACATACTATCTCTACAAAGAAAAGAAAAGAAAAGAAAAGAAAAGAAAAGAAAAGAAAAGAAAAGAAAAGAAAAGAAAAGAAAAGAAAAGAAAAAAAAGGAAAGAAAAGAAAAGAAAAGAAAAGATGCTAATTTAAATATTACAGTGTTGGAGTTTTGCAGTTCTGTAAGAGTAACTTAAAAAAAGATATACATTTATGTTTGAAACCATTTAGAAATATAGCAAAAAGAGCATTTATGTTATTCTTAACTACAATTAAAGCTTTTCGGTAAATTCAGCAGACATGATGGATGTCATCGTAATCCTGAAATATTATAATATGCAGCAGCATATTCATAGACTCATAAACCCAGCAGAGATTCCTACACAAATTATTTGCATCAAATCCTACAATTACGTTTACTCGCTATGCACTCCCATTAAAGGATGAAAACTATGAAAAACATCAATACACTACAAAGTGTGCAGAGTGAAGGTCAATGTGGTCAATTCTAAGGGGAAATGCTGTCTCTCCTGCCTTGCACACAGCACAGGTTTTCCTACTATTGTCATCAGAAAGAATGATAACAGCGTTCATTACAGCCAAGCAATTGTCAGGTTTTCCTGGACAAATTATAAAAAGAAACAAAAGCAATCCACACACCCTGTCATTGTAACTGAGCTCTAGATGACTGTTTCTCTTGCAAGTGTCTTTCGCTCTAGAGTGAGGAATGTTGGCATGATGGAGAAAAACACACTACGCAGAAACATATGTTAAAAACACTTTCACATTCCACATGATTGAGTGTGTTGATTGCCCTATATATTATTTGGACTTTTTAATTACCACTGGATTCTTTCCAGCTTCAAGATTTTAAGCAAAGTGGTATTTTTTTACTAGCTTCTTAGTTTCTACACTAAGACTTCCAAATGTGAGAGAGGTTGTAGAAAAATACAAACGCAAATAGTTAGACACTTTTTTTATAGAGATAAAAGAAATAACATGTTGCAAATGAATGTGGGCTATGCAAACAGTGTAACACTGTATGATATCAACCTCACCACATGCCCTCTGTCAAAAAAGGCAAATGGCAATGTGCCCAATAGGGCAAAGTCTGATTGAGTCCGGTGTTGTACAGTCGCATAAGGGCCAGGCATGATGGATTAGGCTGTAGAGAAACAAAGAGGTCTGCTGTATATCATCGACCTAAAGCCAAAATGCGAAACCACAGGCCCCCTACTGACAGCTTCATTATTTACTGGTGCTGTTTGCCATGGGAATGCAACAAGCCATTCCTGCTCCTTGCAACCACTTTTGAATTCACGTTACGAAATATTGCTTATGGTCTTCATAATTGGATGAAATCCTGGTATGGGATTAATTATGACACACATACACACAAACGCACAATTGTTAAAAAATTGGGTTTGAGAATCAGGGAGGGGGCGACATGGGGACTCAGTGTTTAGCACTGTCACCTGACAGCAAGAAGGTTGCTGGTTCCAACTGGGTCAATTGGCATTTCTTTGTGGAGATTGCATGTTCCTCCCGTGTTCCTCCCTGTTCTGAGAGTTGGAGAGGGCACAAAACTGGGGGTAACGTTTTCAATTTAAGTCCCATTCTGGCATTTATATACATTTAGGCATTAGGTGATACAAAATACAGAACAGTTATGCTGATTTTAATGATAAAAGTAGTAAAAAGCATTGTATGGGCTAGTAATCCAGAAAAATGAAAAACTTAAATAAAACATCTTTAGTCTCAGCAGAAGATCATTACACTCTACAAAGCTTCAGCAGATTCACTTATTACTGACCTCTTTAACTTCTATACAGTTCTTTTTGAGAACTAATAGAGGTTTGGGTGTTTTATTTAGTCTGGTGTCACCATAATGGAGGTCAGTGACTGCTTTAGTTTTTTTCTGGGTGCTGTAACTTAGAGTTTATAAAACATCTTTGTTATAATGTAATGCACTTTTACTCTGATTGGGCTTGATTTATTAAAATTATAGTAGCATGATTATTTTTTTTTAACTGTTTCATACATATATGTCATCAATGACAAGACGAAGATGTGAAAAATAACCAGTTCATGTTCCAGTTAAGAGAGTGAACTGAAAAATGAAAAAACAAAACAAAAACAAAAAAACAGTTCAGTTATTGTAAAGACAAACTCAGACCTCAAGAATCAGCACTTGTACCTCAACAATGGCAACAATTCAAATATTTCATGCTGCAATGCATGCTGGGTGTGGCAGAGTATAATAATCCCAGCATGCATTGCAGTATGAATAAATTATAGCTTACTGATGCTACCGTTTTTTTATTTGCTGTTGATTCTGCTGTTGTTTATGTTGGTGTTGTTGATTTTGTCACTTTTAGTATCCAGTTTGTGAGTTTTATTCATTTTGTTAATGGTCACCATTGTTGAGGTTCATACGCTTGAATTTTTTTTTTGCTTATAAACCTTTATAATTTTGTGGCACGTGAAAACATGATGCTACAGGTATGTTACTTCTAATAATGGTTTAAAGATTGGTTAACGTCAGTGAATTATTTAATCACAGGTTGGGCCTCACTTAAAACAAAATCAGCATCACACGACATTTTCATTCATTCATTTTCTTTTCGGCTTAGTCCCTTTATTAATCCGGGGTCGCCACAGTGGAATGAACCGCCAACTTGTCCAGCATTTGTTTTACGCAGCGGATGCCCTTCCAGCCACAACCCATCTCTGGGAAACACATCCATACATTGTCATTCACACACATACACTACGGACAATTTAGCTTACCCAATTCACCTGTACCGCATGTCTTTGGACTGTGGGGGAAACCGGAGCACCCGGAGGAAACCCACGCAACCACGGGGAGAACATGCAAACTCCACACAGAAATGCCAACTGGCCCAGCCTGGGATCGAACCAGCGACCTTCTTGCTGTGAGGCGAACGTGCTAACCACTCGGCCACCGTGGCGCCCCTGGTGGCAATTATCTTCTTTGCTTTTTGCTTTTTTTGTTTAACTAACACTCCTGCAATCTTGCAGACTTTGGAAATTGCTGAAAAAAGCCTTATATTATATATAAATAATGTACATAAAAAGTACATATAAAAAGTACTTTATAAAATATTTATATATAAATATTTATTATTTTTTTCAGAGACAATTGATTGAAAAAGAATTTAGCTACGGGTACCAATAAAGTCAACTGAACTAACCCTGCTGTATGAATTATATTAAACATATATTAAAAACTATTATCTATAATTCTAAAATGTTTATAATATTATGTAGAATATTATTTGTAATATTAAAATATTTGGGGCGCCACGGTGGCGTAGTGAGTAGCACGTTCGCCTCACAGCAAGAAGGTCGCTGGTTCGAGCCCTGGCTGGGTCAGTTGGCATTTCTGTGTGGAGTTTGCATGTTCTCCCCGTGGTTGCGTGGGTTTCCTCTGGGTGCTCCGGTTTCCCCCATAAGTCCAAAGACATGTGGTATAGGTGAATTGGGTAGGCTAAATTGTCCGTAGTGTATGAGTGTGAAAGTGTGTCTATGGATGTTTCTCAGAGATGGGTTGCGGCTGGAAGGAAATATGCTGGATAAGTTGGCGGTTGATTCCACTGTGGCGACCCCAGATTAATAAAGGCCGACAAGAAAATGAATGAACATTAAAATATTTATAACTAATAATAAATAAAACATTTATATTTGTAACAGGGCTGCCGAGTTCATAATTAAACTCTCTAATCATTATATTATTCTTTATAGACTGCATTGACGCAGTTCATTAATGTAGATTTCTGCCTGGTTTGATGTTGGGCCTATCTAGTACAGAGACTTTCTTCTGGTCTTCCCCCACCATTATGTGGGTGGCTGTATTTATTCAATGTGAATTTTAGGGACTGTAACTGAATAATTTATAAATGTATAATGTGTGGGATTCGCAAGCTCTCTGTATCCCCGCTGTGTTTTGAGTATCTCCTTAGCCGGGATCCCCCTGTGCTCAAGCCCATTGTTGTGTTTCGATTCCACTTCCTGTGGGGAAAGGTCACCCATGGCTCTGAGAAAGAGAGAGAAGTGAATTATTCATGCCATTGACTTTGTGTCAGAGAGAAAGAAAAAAAAAAACGAGAAAGAGAGAGGGGAAGAACTGAAGATGTTTTATTCATTTATCCTATTTTGAATCCTTTTTGCACCTTCCATCATTAGAAAGCTCAACATTTACATTTCATGCTAATTCACCATAGGCCCCCAGATTTCAGCCAAGCATAATTCTCACAGAAAAAAACTATATATTGTTACACTTTTTTATTTTTTATTAGAAATTCATCAAACATCAATAGGTGATAGTTTTGATCATAGTTTTGAATGCCTTGTTTGTAAATTAGTTGCCACAAAAACAGACAAACCAAACACTACCTACACATTTGCCCCTAGCATTGCTAAGCGGTGGGCCTAACTTGGTGCCCTGAGGCAGTGTTTAAAGGGGAGGCAGGCACATACATTACTCCTGAGCCAACCTCTTGGAGTTGTAAGGGCTAGAATTGAAGTAGCATTAGGGAGAAATGGACTTGCCCCAGGATATGTTGCACACAGATGTGTCCTTATGTCTCTGCAGCCTTTCATTATGCATTGGGCAGTTAGCCCACTAGAACAGGCAGGGTGAAATGGGATTTCTTTTTAATGTAGATTTAACTTTGCTCATTAAACATAAAATGATTATTATTATCAGCCCATATTCTGACCCTGTTACTGAAACAGTGAGCTTTACAGGACTGACTAGAATCAAGTTTTCCAGAGAGCCATATAAGAAATAAATACATTTATGTATGAGAAAACATTATGGGACACTGTATAGTTACTGCTTTGCTAAGAGATTTTTTTTTTATTAAAATTAGTTTATTAACATTAAAATTAAATGTACTAGACCCCAACTTATGGAAGTTATTTGCTCTAAACACTATTGTGCCAGTTTTTGGTATTACCATTTCATACCACCTCTATATGGTAACAGTACATTTTTGTAAGCAATTAGATGCCGTCTATTGCATATACTGGGTAATGAAACTTTTTGGTTGCCAATGCAAGTAGCTTCTCTTACTTAATGGTCATTAATATTACTGTGAGAACCCATGTGAAAGTCCTTTAATGACAAACAACCACCTTCGATTCTACGTACTTTATATGGACCGATGTGTGCCCATCCCCCACAATGTGGCCCCAAATTACCACCATGCACCCAGCACTTGATCCAGTGAGTTTGCATTAGCAATGCCATTAAAATTAACTGAATGCTATTGACCATGAAACCCAACCACCCCTACTCAATAGAAAGGTTCAGTCACATCTCTTGCCCATCCTGTTGAAATGAACGCATACATTTTTTTCTTATCATGAGGCTATTTGTGAGCTTTTACCCATGTTATTTAATTGAGCTGGCAAGTGGTAAACATTCCTTTCCCTCAGTTCAGCTTTTCTAACATAATTTAGCACTAGTTTGCTTGCATATTGCTGGCGTATTTTGGGATGAGAGGAGGGCTGTTTTGCACTTTGAAGCATCATTCAGAGAGTTCACTGTGCTGAACTGCTCCTTCAGGACTTCAAAAGGCTGCTATAAAGATTAATTTCCATACTGCTTGCTTCTCCATCACTTTGGAGGAAAGTGTGAGTGATGACACTTTTTAACTTTTCAAGACATTGACAGAAGGTTCCAAAGGGGTATGATCCACTTGCTTGGTCTAGTAGTCTCAGGGTCGATGACTGTCTTTTGGTATCAGCTTGGTCTCGCAGTGACAGCAGGGGTCTGGGGACAGCTGGACCCCGGGGAATCTGGTCTCTAACCATCCAGGTAGGGCATGATGGAGTATGCACGGTAGCTGTCAGTCTTGACTGTTTATTTGCACACTCAAAAAAGACAAAGCCATTTTTATGCTCATAAATGATAAAGTCATGAAAGGGCAGACAAAAGCTTCTTGCATATTCATCTCCAGCAGTTGGTGTCCGCTTACAGATACCGGTGCTTTTTGGAGTTAGGTTAAGAGGATGGTGACATGGCGGTGGCCTTATTATTCTCCACCCTGGAGGTGTCTGGGAATGTGTATTTATGTAAGAAGCTTCAGTGTTAGTGCCTCCAGCTAGTAGGTCCAATATAGCCCTGAAATTCTTTTTACTCACCTTCTTCCTCGATTTAGCTTTTTTGAAAGAGGGGGTCGCTGCAGAGGAAAACCCTCTGGGGATGATGGGGAGCAATGATTGACAGGCTTGCTGTTTGCAGACTCTTTGTCACTTGCAGAGCTAGACCCCAGCCCCTAGGGAGTTATTCCATAAAAAGTTTAGAGCCTCTAGAGTTCAACATCTCAGTTGGTGGTGAAACTTCAGACTCATAACAGACATTGGGACAGGCTTCAACTGAGTTCAACCAAACAGGTTGCACTGAGAATGTAAACAAGATGTAGATGTTGGCAACATGCATTGTGAAGTCACTCAGATAGCGAGACAGTACTGCATTGAGGGAATCTAAATTTGAGGAAGCTGTGTATGTGGCGGTCATGCATCACTCTATTATTAATAGTAGGGTCTGAATAAAAACGCAAACCTTGTCAGATTTAACGGATGGCTGCATACACACAGCCGGCCCATCACAACCAGCCGGTGGGGTGCTTCAAGACTGGAAAGCCGTCATCCCTTTGTGCATGTCTCAATGTGTTTTTATGGCACTTCAGGTAGAACAAGCGAATGGTGTGAATTCCCTAGTAACAGAGCTAACACCGTCGAGGTGATGTTGCATGATAAAACATGCTGTTCATCCTTGCAGGGCAAAATTATTAACTTAATAAAATATAAAACTTAATAATATAATAAAAATATATTTTAAAACATTTCTATATGTGAGTGTTTTTATATGGCCAATGGTAAAAATGTAAAAAAGTTATAGTTTTTAACATTTATAACAGTGTTGACATTTTTGTCTTGCTAATTTTATAAAAATATAACATATTTAAATAATATTTTCACATTTTTATATAGTTTTATGAAATAACGTTTTATTAAAAAAACATTTTACATTTAATTTTTGTCTTTTTTTTAATATTCACTGTTGTCAGATAGATTAGTTTATTTTCAGTCTTCATATAATACAAAAGTAGAAATCTGTAATAACATTTAATTTCTTGCACAAGTGCCCGTAGTTAAAGAAACGATTTCTCCATTTCTCCATTCTTCCTTTTTCTTTTTCTTTTTTTGCAGCTATCTTATTATAATTTTTTTAGCAGCTAGCCATATTATTACATGCCTTGTTTAAAAAGCATAATTCAGACATACATGTTTTTATTATTCTCCCCACAGCATATAATATGTACATATCTTAATGGGCTTACTTGGTGCAGAGATGTTTTTAAAGTATCTAAGGGTGGGCAACAAAAGCCAGCTTGGAGAGAGTCAGCCTGGAACCTGGAGCCAGCATGGAATGATCCACTGGTTCAGGGTGGGGTACTTTGTGTGTCAGTCTGTCTGGACCGCTTTACCACTGTGTAATTAACAGGCAACCAACATCACATCTTTGTAGAAGATTGTTCATCATATGCTATTCATCTCTCTTAGACAACCTCTTGACACAGACAAAGCAGTAAAGCTGCTTTTACCCTGGTGGTTACTTTTTCACATTTTAAATGAGTCATTTGAACATTTTAAATCATCTTAAATTTATCTGTCACTCATTTATTTATTTTTGTTCTGAAGCCAGCTGTGATGTGCATCTGGTTTGAGAAGTACATTCTCTGATGTGTTATGTGCTGGTGATTAGGGTTTTAGGTCTCTTTCAACTAGGATTTATTTTCTACTTTTAGCTGATTCCTATATGTAATAAAATAATAATTATATATATGCACACACACAAGTTCTTTCTGGTTCTCAAATCTGACTGGCTTAGAACCTTTTTTGGTGCAGTATTACATGCAGTAATCTTCAGCTGCTTCACCTTACGGCTCCTTACAGTCAAACCAAAACTGCTGATTAGTCAGAATCACCCGAACAAACGAACGAACGAACGAACGAACGAACGAACGAGCGAATGAGCGAGCGAACGAGCGAACGAACGAACGAACAAACGAACGAACGAACGAACAAACGAACGAACGAACGAACGACTTTGCTGTCTGCTGTCTATCTGAGAAAATGTCTTTATTCTTATAAAAAAACTGGACAATATTTTCCAGCAGTTATCTAACATGCTTACTTGTACTTTCTTTAGCACTTCTGTAAAGATACATAACTTATCAACCACCACACAATGACAAAGAAGATATATAAAATGTCCTTCCACCAATTATATGGTAGGTCTTGTGGTGGCAGTGCCCTAAATGAGAACAGACTAGTGGCATGTTGACCTCAGTCTTTCAACAATGATTTGGAGCAATCTTTCAGTTTCATCTGTTGTGTTTATCTTTTTGATTGTACTAAGCATCATCCACAACCCTGAACAGCTGTGACCTTTAAGACATATTTCTAGAGTTTGTATTGGCAGGGTACAAACACAAGGTGCCCTCCTCTTTTGGTGCCACAGCTTCATGCCCTCAGGCACTTCTCTCCCACAACTCACAATGAAAAAGAATGCCTTGAGTCCACCACAGCTGCTTCTCCTGCTGTTTGAGCCAACTTTACTGCATTCACCCTCACTTCCCCACCCATCTTGATCACACTGTCAGTGTGTGTAAACAAATTTGAAATGGTGTTGAAGACACATTAGCATTTGCTTTCAGCATCTTCATCACAAGAAATACAGTGTCTTCTAGCCTGTCCTCGATAGGAGATGATGTCATGTGTCTGGACATGCTGTCAGGTCCTTGGTATGGATCAGTAGACTTTTCCTGTTCGACAGGTCTGCAGAGCAATCAGGCATGTAAGGTGCTCGACAGATGACTTCTCCTTCAAAGCATTCCAGGAAAAGTAGGAAGAGTCCTGTCAAGCACAGCATTGTTGTCTCTACTGTAGGCCTCAGCTTCCTCTATACCAGCTGTCCTGATCGATGGCTTTATTCATCTGCTTGGTTGTTGGTTGTTCATCTTCCTGGTTGTGGCATGGGACGATGGGCCTAAATCATTAGTACACTTGAATACAATGAGTATTATGTTGTGCTTCTTTAAGGTTCTATGTGGAATGAGAAATACAGAGAGCCAGAGAGACAGAGAGGCAGAGAGACAGAGAGAGAGAGAGAGAGCAATGCATGCAGGGCAGAATTAGGACAGTATCCTCTACTCATGCACATTGAGAAACGAGCCATCAAATTTTGGAAACACATTAAAATGAGTGACCCCAACTCTTATCATTTTAAAGCCCTCAAAAACCAAGAAATGGACATTGAAAAAATCCCCGATTCAGATGGTCCTGAAGCTCCAAACACAACCCAACACAACGAATATGACTAACAGCAGGAAGCATCAAGACACGGATATGCTCATCCACAAAATTAAGCCCAATCAAATGATAAGCACACGCAAAGAAGAGTATCTGATTTACTGGAGTGAAGCAGCAGGAAAACAGAGTAAACTTCAGTGTTATTTAGACTTAAACAGAGATTATACCACAGCAGCATATCTGACCAAATACAGACTGCTCACAGTCTGACTGTAGAGATGGGCCGATACAGACAGAACTGACAACCCAGAGGAGCTGAATCTGCCCACACTGTGCCCAGGCAGAGGTGGAGACAGTGGAACATTTCCTCACCCGCTGCACAAACTATGAGCACATCCGAGAATCATTCTACCCCAAAATACTGAGCATTTACCCACAATTCACTGAGTTACTGTAGACAATAAAATACAGCTTCAGTATTTACTGGGGGGAAAAACTGACTGTATTCTTTTAGCGGCACAATACATTAATGCCTGTCACAAAAAGAGAGAGGAGACCAATAAAAACATCAGTGATACCCTTGCAAACACACACACACACGCACACGCACACGCACACACACACCTACACACACACACACACACACACACACGCACACACACACACACACACTAAATGATTATAATCGAATCATTGTAAATATACTGATCATTACTGTTTATATTTTTAGTACTGTTTTATCCTACAATGTTGACTGTTAAATGTACAGTGTTTTCTGATCTGTTATTATTTTTATTGATATAAATGAATAATATGATATATATGAATTATATAATATATTGAATAATAATATGATATATTGAATAATAATATGATATATATGAATGATATGACTTATTAAATAATAATATGATATACTGAATAATAATATGATGTATTGAATAATAATATGATATATTGGATATTAATATATGTATATATATTTAATTTTTTTTCTTCTACTATTTACTGTGTTTTTTTATTACATATGCATGTTCTTTTATTTTTGTAAACTTTATAACTGCTTTGGCAATATATTTTTAATAATTGTCATGCCAATAAAGCAACTATTGAATTGAATTGAATTGAATTGAATTGAGAGAGAGAGAGAGAGAGAGAGAGAGAGAGAGAGAAACGCTGCACATTTCCAGTTTAGTAAAGCACTCCCCATGTCAACTGTCAGGCAAGCTTTTCTGGGGGGGTCAAAGATCACAACACTGCTTTAATAAAAGCACTAATCGATTAGCTGTCAAGGCATTGCCGCCTTGCTCAAGTGGCAAGAGTGATGGCAGGCCACCTGGGTCTCATTTTAATAATTGCTTACTGCCTGGGGTGTGCCACCTCCTTCTGTCTGTTCTTAAGGGAAGGAAAGATACAATGTGTAACAACCGGCTCGAAATTGTAACATAAGAGACAATGCGCACCAGGTAAATTGAAAAGAAGAATGATTTATTAACAAAATGCATAATTAACAAAAGTATTTAAAGCAATCAAAGTCAGTATAAATGGAAGCCTGTTGTGAAAAGGATGTGCATGGTAGTGAGCTGAGCTTATGATCCAAAACAAAGTAAAGAGGTCAATACACTAGGCAGGGAGGTCTGGTTAGTTCTCTTCTCATGTCAAAGGTTGGACTGTTTATAGGCACCACATAATGGGTCTCAGGTGAGATGACCCACCCACAAATCAGCAACCATGCAGACTCTGCAAATCACACACAAAAAAAGAACCAAAATAAACAGGTCCAACACAGGACCTAACAAATGAAACTGAAAAACAAATAATAATAAAACAACATTTGCTCTGTGCTAAGGCATCACTGGCCAGTGCAATACAGTCTGAATCGATTAATGAATTGTTTACTTGAAATGTATTGAGCGTCCCCTTG
>CAIGQQ010029126.1:77-16206 GCA_903798035.1 Danio albolineatus | reverse complement strand
ATATACACAGTATACACACACACTCACACATAGTACCAGTTTGGACCCCCTTTTGCCTTTAGAACTCCCTTCTTTCATGGCATAGGTTCAACAGGCTACTGGTGACTGTGGAGGCCATTTGAGTGCAGTGAACTCATTGTCATGTTCAGGAAACCAGTCTGAGATGATTCACGCTTTATGTCATGACGAGTTATCTTGCTAAAAGTAGCCATCAGAAGATGGGTACACTGTGAATGGACATGGTCAGCAACAATACTCGTTGCTGCGGCATTGGAATGATGCTCAATTGGTACTAATGGACCCAAAGTGTGCCAAGAAAATATCCCTCACACCATTACACCACCACCAGCAGCCTATATATATATATATATATATATATATATGCAAAGCGCAAATGCCTTGCCTTGGATCCATATATATTTATGATTGTGTTTTTCTTGTTTTTTTTGGGATATGGACATAAGTGTTTTTTTTTTTTTTTGCTTGCTGTCCTGCTGTCCACTATAATGGACATTTATGTCCAATCAAAAAGAAGAAAGGCTCTGCCTGTTGTAATATATATCTGTCCAATATAAAAGACTCTAAGGATTCTAATAATTTGTGGTCTGTAAAACAAAAACCTCAAAATTAAAGTTAATAACTTTCAGTAGAAACTCCAAGTAAAGAATTTGTATAATTTTATTTTAATTTCATGTCGTTATATTGTTTTTGATGGCAACACAGTGGCTCAGTTGTTAGCACTGTCGCCTCACAGCAAGAAGGTTGCTAGTTCGAGTCCCTGCTGGGCCAGTTGGCATTTCTGTGTGGAGTCTGCACACAGAAATTTCCCCCACAGTCCAAAGACCTATAGCCTAGGTGAATTGAATAAACTAAATTGGCTGTAGTAAAAGAGTGTAGATGTTTGGAAGCTGGAAGGGCATTCGCTGGGCATTATGCTGGATAAATGCAGTTCATGCTGTGGTGGGCCCCGATGAATTAAGGGACTGAAAGGAACATGAATGAATGAATAGTGTTTTTGTGGTACAGTTGTTTTAACCCGATGTCCTTTGAAATGGACAATCAAATAAAAAAGTCAACATTTAAAATGATTTTTCTCGTTTATGGAAGCCTGAGAGAAAATGTACTTTTACATTTTTCTGCAACTTGGAACAGCCTGCTGGAGGGGCGTTCTGAAGGGGTTAAAAGGATATACTTCACCGAAAAATCCCTTTAAGGCTCAAGACTAGCCACACCAAGCTACTGATATATTTTGCTTATTCTCTTACACGTGAGTCTTTGCCACTTGATTACTATGGTAGAATATTATTTCCATAGTTGGCAGCTGGTCACGTGACTTGGCCTGCCCGTAGCGGTTGAATATTTTCCTGGCAGGTCACGTGAGCAGCTGCCAGTCAGGATTGAACTGTACAGGCTGCTGGGGTGCGTGCGCGCGCTCTGACGTGCTGCTCTGCTCTGCGCTCCTCTCAACGCTCTTGCATACAGCTATTGTATTCGCCACGGGATTTTAGCTATTCGCTTCGCTTTATCTCTATTGTTTTCACCGACGAAGGAATGAAGAGTCTTCCCAATAAACGGTAATATTTTTTTCCGTTATGGCCATTTTATTTATGATTTCGCTATAGTGGCATCTGCTTCGCTATTTATTCTTGCTGCTCTTGAACGTTGCATACCATAACAGAGATATTATGCAATACCTATTATAGCTATAGAAAGCACTGCAACGCCAAAACAATATGCTATTTTAACCAATTCTCATCGTAATTTATATTATGTTTGCTGGCGTAGCAACCACATTTGGCAGGATTTGGTTATTTGTGTTCGCGTCTTGTCATTGAAAATAAGCTATACGTAATTGGTAGTTTGAGCCATGGTGATGACAAAACACAACAGAAAGCAGCCACATTCACTTTTAGCAGATTTAAAATAGTATTTTTATATCTTCATATTCCAGACACATATGAGGCATCCCTTTGTGTCTGCATTTATAAACCTCATTTTCACTGGCTGTGTTTACATGCAGTATTTACTTGACTATTTTTGATTTAGTCCTTGTTTATTTATGTTGCAACACTGGAGTATTCCTCTATAATCTTCATATTATGATAAAAGTTGTTATTATGTTTTGGAGGTATTAGAGGCACTTTTGTAATTCTACATTTCGTGATTTTAAATAAGTAGTAAATGAACAAACCATTGCAATTTTTTTTATTCTGCAATATATATATTGTGATATGAATGCAATTTCTCTAGATGAGTTGAATAACTATTTTAAAGAAATTTAAAAGAATTGGGATTCAAGAATTGATTGGGATGATTCTGTTGGGGAGTACATGTGCATAAAATACAAGAAACATGCGTAGATAAATTAATAAAAAAAAACAATTAAATAAACACTGTTTGATTGTTTCACGATGAGTCAAACTGTGTTTAGGTATACAGAAACAGAATAGTCAAATGTAAAACAATACTGCATAGTCTTCATTTTATAAACAATTAAATCATTATTAATTTGTCAACGAAAAAAACACTTGAGAAATAATAAATTATAATCCAGACTTAACATTGCGTATGTTCACAATGTGACTAATGCGAATGATAACATTGCAATGCTAAAACAATATATATTGTGCAGCCCAAGTTCATACGTTTGCATTCATAACATTAACAGCAAACACAGTAACACTTTGAGTTCCTAGATCTAGAGTGCAAATTACCTTAAAGCAAGAGCAGAACATAACAATACTGTTTATCTTTAGCCTAAACCGTGATCCTTAGTAATTCATGAAAACAGGGATGCTTTTGTTGTATTGTTCATCAAAACAGTTCTTGTGCTTATCCTGGTTTCCGCAATCTGTATAAGAGAGCTGTAAACAATGTCTGTTCACATGTTTGAGGAATTTAGAAAATATTTAGAGGTAACATGTACAAAATCTGTGACTGGGACAAAGTCTTTAGAAATAATACATTTGTATAGTATTAAGAGCATATGCATGTCTAGTGATAAAAAGGTCCAAATATGAACCTTTTAAAATGGTACCATCCCAATTATCTGTTTTCTGAGCCTGTTGAGGAAACAATCTGGCATTTAAGGTAAAGAGTAGTACGAGAATTTCCATGTACTTTCATGCATTTGCATATTTCACACTAGGCATGGGACGATAACCATTTTCAAGGTATACCGCGGTTTGTAAAAGTCAAGGTTTTCATACCGCCAAAATTTTCTGCTATACCGTTTCATTTTTTGTTCTGTTTTTAGGTGTAAATTGTAAAGACATCTGTGTTTTTGAAACAAATGAAGACCGCAGAAGTCGATGATTCACTTATTATTAACTAATTATTTAGCCAGACATGTTTACTGCCCCAAAATATTATTGTTTCTCAAAATAAAATATATTGTGTTCAAAGGGGGAAAAGGTTTAGTTTTTTACCCATACATTTAGAAATAATATATTTTAGAGCAGTAAACACAATACCGTCGTACCGTAAAATCGTGATATTTTTATCCAAGGTTATCAAACCGACAGAGTCTTATACCGGCCCATGCCTATTTCACACTTATGAATGGATACTTCCAATAAATCAATCTTTATAAAAAACTAATGCCAGTAATTAATCAAATACAGTGTTGTAAATAGATCAAAATAGAAAAGAAGATAAACATAGCTTGCATGACTTTTAGTTATGCCGCTCACAAAAATATCTTAGTAGCTGTGAAGCTTTTTTTAGTTATAACCTTAATTAGAAATGCTGTGCATGTGCATGTAAACAGTCAGTGTATCTCTCTCTCATTTCCACACAAACAAGCACACACATTTAGCGGTAAAGCATGATGCTTTTGCATTTCCACACACAGATGTTCAGTAGATGGAAGTAGGCCAATGACAAATCTGTGCGTAAGCTTTTGGGTGGGCTTGGTTATGAATGTATTTTACAGATACAGTATGTAGCCCTGTGCTTTCCTGTAGCCTTTTCGAATGTTATGTACAGTATGTGGGAGTAAAATAAACTAAAAATAACACTTTTCTTATTTCAACCTCCATTCCGACCTTGTCGTGTCTAAACAAGATGCTGTTTATTTAGCGGAAATGGTTGAAATATGCTGTATGTTTCATTCTGAGATATTTCAGTGATGCTCAGAAGAGAGAATTCAGACCTGAACTATGTCTAGTGTTACTAAATTGAGCATTTATCTCAGATACACATGGATATGTACACCAAATGTTATGAACGGTTTTGGCTCTGTTTATGGATAGCTAAGCCACGCAAGATAAATACTATTCATCTGGACAGAAAAAAAAACTGTTTAGTGATAAAGTCAGTATGTGTGTAGCAGACCTCTGACTCCAGCTTAATGCATGCAGTTTATTTAACAGTTTGACAGAAAATAATAAGATTAACAGAATATAACTTTGTTTCTAGAACTGAACTGGTGTTTTTGTTCATGTTTGGGTGTAAAATGTGCATCAGACAGTTGGTGAATGCCTGTGGGAGGCCTGTGGGTGTGCTGTCTGAGGCTGAGACTGCATTACTGTATATCTTCTGTTGCTCTTTGTTGATGTCCTGGGGATTATATTCTTTTAAATCTGCTTGCAACAATAATTTGATCTGTTTTTTGGGATTATGTTTATGTTTTACAGTCTTTATCCTTAAACATTAGAGACATGGCTTTTCCCTCTGTTTACTGAATGCATCGGATGATTATGAAAACCTGCTTTTAAAGTGCTTAAAGCCTACACAAACATTGCAGTTTAAGTTATAGTTTAGACACAAGATGTAATTTACTCAACCATTATTTCCAAACCATTCATTCATTCATTTGGGCTTAGTCTCTTTATTAATCTGAGGTCACCACAGTGGTATGAACCGCCAACTTATCCATCATATGTTTACGCAGCAGATGTCCTTTAAGCTGCAACCCATCACTGGGAAACATCTATACACACTCAGTCACACATATACAGACAATTTAGCTTATAATTCATCTATACCACATGTCTTTGGACTTGTGGGGGAAACCGGAGCACCCGGAGGAAACCCACGCAAACATTATTGTTATTATTGAATATTCAAACTCCACACAGAAATACCAACTGACCCAGCTGAGGCTCGAACCAGCGACCTTCTTGCTATGAGGCAAGATTATGTTACCTACTGCACCACTGTGACACTATTTCCATTTTTAGTGAAAATGTATAATTTACTGTCAAATTGTCAAAATGTCAAATTTCTGTCATTTCAGAAAGCTTCACAAAGACAATGTTAAAGTATAGTGTTAAAGGCTACATTAATTGAATGTATTTCGAAAATACTGTACATAGGATGTAATGTACAGATATAATGTTGTCTTTAATTCACATATTAACGTTGATCAGTGCTCATCAAGTAGCTCATCAAATATTGTAAACATATGTGGTTGACTTTTATGTTTCATACAAGCGTGTTTGAACTTCTGTTTATTATATTTGATGTGCTCTGTAATGTGTGTGCCTTAATCAGTGCTTTTATGTGAATAATGGCTTAAGATTTATTTATTTTTTTATCTTATAGTGTCAGAAGTTTTCAAAGCATCTTAGTTTTGTTTGCATTGACTTTCAGTGATGGGGCAGAAATCTCTTAAATTACTTTTGAGCATATATTGCCCCTATAAGATGAATACTATATTAAAGTTTCTGTTTATTTATGCATTACATCCTTTTGACTATCATTTTTTTTTATTAATTGTAGAAATTCTGCGTTTCACACAATCAATTTTTGTCGGGACAACATGAAAGAATTTGGTTTACTTATTATTATTAGTATTATTATTATTATTATTATTTTTTTTTACAAATTTCAGTGGATTGAACATAAAACAAGTTGCACCCCCCAAAAAACACAAGAATTGTGTTGTTTCACCTCATTTTAAATAAGTAGTTTGACCACTGAACATTAGTTTGAACATTATTTTATATGAGTGTTATTTTTCTGTCTTCAGTCCACATTAAAACCACATTTTGCAGTAGCTCTCTGTGGATAAAGGTGTGCCAGCTATTTACTTTGAGTGTAAATTGGAAATTAATAGATAAAATAAGCTTTTATCTTTATTACAACACCCTTGCATTGTACAACACCATGTGCATCTGTTTTTATTTGGCTATTTTCCCATTTGTATTGAGATCTACAGTATATGGTAGAAAATGAGACAGAAAATGACAAAGGAAAAGAGGCTAAAAAAATGATCATTCTCTGTGATTCAATCTTTCTTCACCTGAATGAGCCACATTGCTCAGTGCACTGGCTGGATGCAACTCTGACTTCTGTTTGGTCATTTTCATTTCACTAAATTAGATTACTATGTAGCTTTGTATTGATCACACACACACAAAGTGCTGAATCAATGCTTTATAGTCCATTGAATACTGCAGAAGCAAAGAAACCGATAAATCACGGATCTACTTAATGTCAGGGTTGTATTCTTGCACGTCTACTGAGAAATTTATTGATGAAAAACAACTGTTGAGTGTCTAGAGGTATTTCATAAATTATGCCTCCACCACCCGCTCAATAAGAAAAAAAAAAGCTAATTATGGGCAGCACTTGTCTTTCCAGAGAAAGATACTGCATTTTTACTTTGTCTAAAAGTAATATTCCCAAGCCAAATGATTTTACAGCCCACTGTTAAAAGGGGAGTTTTAGGCTAATAAATCAAATGAATATTTCTCAGGTACATTTGGTTTCTAAAATACTTGTAGAAATCCTAGCGAATGTGAACAGTGACAATGCTGTTCAAACTAAAAGTACTTTCATGCAAAACTGAAACATGATCCACGTTTTTCACTACATTTTGCTTCATATGAATGCAGGTATTAGACATTTCAGTCCTTTGACCACCTAAAGTGTTACCAGATGTTTTTCCATGCATCAGGTTTTGGACATACTTATTAGTATTTCCTGTCCCAGATTTGGTTTTCCACCAAAAGTATATTTCTTTAAATCTTATAGCAAGTTGTTCATATTATATGTAGTTTATTTAAAGTGTCCTATACTTTGTGTTAATGTGGTAAATCTGAGATCTGGCAACGCTACTTAGTTAGCATTTGCAAATCACAGTTGTCACATTTGTCATACTATATTCTAATGCTGAAACAAAGCAACATCACAGAGCTCATATATGTTAATCAAACAACTGACCATGTTAATGCTCAGTGGATATGTTTAAATCAGATTATTTACCTTATTATAAATATTAGGATAGGTGTTTACATGACTTGCTTTTACAATAGCTATTTCCTTTCATTTTCCCATTTTCAGCAGACTTATTGGAAATACGTTCTTCGGTCTACATTTTTTGTGTGCTTCAACATAGTGCTTCAACATAGATTTGACTGCAGTCTCTTGATTAAATGAATGCTATGGGGCAGTATGACACGGAACAACATTGGTTCCTTTTTAAGCAATGATATTTACTGGGGCATTATTTTTGTGCAGTCATTTGCACCAAAAAACAACAACAATAATAATAATCATACAAATAACCTTAACAGTGTTTTGTGATATGTTTCTTTACAGGATTTGTAAAGAACACATTTGTATAGATTGCATTTGCCTCACCTGACATTTCTTGCACTTTGCTTTGTAGCTCAATATATTGTCATACTTGTGATACAGAGTGAATGGGTTTGAGTCCTTTGAAGCACGATTCCACAAAAAAGATAAAAGCAATGCAAAATGAAGGTAAAACGGCCTGGTTGCAGTGAACTTTGTTTTTAGCTTTGGAAAACAGTATTGATTAGGTTTTCTTTATCTTTATAAAAAGGCCTGTCTTCTTAGGGACATGTACAAGAAGGACGTGCATCTGAAAGCATACTCCAAGTCAGTGGTTTTCAACAGGGGGATCACGGCCCACAAGGGGGCCTCAGCTCTGTGAGGGATTGCGTCATATTTTACAATACAATTAGGAGAATGATCATAATGCCTTAGTTCATTTTACACCCTAGCTGACCCAAAAATGGACAAATTGAGAAAGCTCCAAACATTTCGGATCACATTGCTAGCAAAACTGGAAACATGAAATGCCGGAAATACCAAGATAGTTACCTGATCCATCTTGAACCACAGAGCATTATCTGCACCAAAGTTAGGCTGTCCAAATTAATGAGACATTTGCAGATGACTCATCCCCAATATCGCAAGGTGTACTCGATACAATTGACCTACTGATGTTTTGCTTTTATATTTACATTAGGCTATTATTTGTGCAACACATCTAGATATAGTAATAAACATACCGTTTGGTTGAAAACTACATTTTTTGATCATACCTACTGCAAACTTATATGAGTGACAATATCATTAAATGTGGAGGGGGTATTACGATATTTTCCGGGGGGAAAGGGGGTCTCAGGCAAAAAAAGTTTGGGAACCACTGCTTTAAGTGACAAATTTCATATTTGCAAAAATGTTGACAACGCCCTCTGGTGGATGTGTCATCTGAAGTGTACAATGCATTTTATGTATTTTATAGGCTGACACACATATTTACAAATAGTCCTGGGTTGCACATTTTACATGTTATAATATGTGGTATGCGTCATTACAACCACACAATGTTGTCAGACATTTCCTTATTCCCAAATCCAAATTTCATGTATAATTGTAAAGTTTGTCTTCGTCGTGATATGATTTAAAGTTTTATGTCTTTAATTTGTAATTTCACAAAAGCTTCGAGTGGAGTTAATTGTTTGTCTTAATTGCTACTGTATACATGCAAACCGATGAGTGGATACAAATTCTCAAGGCCAATCTTTTTTGTTCGCCATCAAACTGTTAACTACTGCTTTATGTGTTTATCCTGTCGCAAAATTAGCTAAAAAGTTCTACATGACATTAAAAGTGTTATAAAGAGTAAATAACGCACTGTGAAAAATCCAACTAGTGTAATGGTGACTTAAAAAACTATGACAAAGCCATCTGGGCTAGTAAAATGAGTTGTTTGAACAATTGTTGGGTTAACTAAGGTATGATTGTTTAACTAACTTAAAACTGCGATTTGACAATAACAGAAGTTGGTCAGTAAGTTTACGCATATGTGCTGTTCCATTTCAGGAGTTGGCGCATGTGTGATTGGTGAAAACAAACAGGGATGGCATTTTAATCTAAATATATATGCATTATTAAACCTTGAAAACTACAGATGTGCAATTCTATTGAATAACATCTCATATAGGAATTCAAGGAAATGAAATAGCAGACAAAAGCACTTAATAATAACACAATAAATAGTCATACTCTACATATCCCACTTTGATTTGTATTAACTTTGAGTGTGACTTTTAGGGAACCAAAAATATCTGTTTACATGGTAGATTCTTAATCAGAGTATTGTCTTAATCAAGATAATCATGATGGAATATTGTTGTCCATGAAAACACACTGAGCGTTGCCCCCACTATGTGTGTGTGTGTGTGTGTTTGTGTGTGTATGTGTGTGTGTGTGAAGACTCTCAGCCAGGACAAGGCTCCCTCAGTGTATTGAAGTGTCCTACATCTGTGCGCTTGTACGAGGCAGTGATGGCCCACCCAGATGGCGGTGCAAGTGATGCCAGTTGTTTTGGCTTGACCACTGACAACTGCTCTCCCCGACCCGTCTGTTACTCTCCCCAGGTCTAAATGTTTAGCTTCTCCCTTTCACATCTGAACAGTAAATGTCAACACAGCAGACCTATATGATTATTTAAAGCCCATCCGAATTAGAACACTTTCCTCAAACAAAAAGCGCCATCCCATCCAGTCTGGCTCCGCTTAAACCTTGACCTGTTTCTTTGCTATAGTAAGGGAACCAGTTACTGTAGTCTTTTTTTCTTTCTTTCCATGTTAAAATCAGTTTAGTCCTCAGATTTCTGCCTGGCCAAAAAGGTCTGATGTCTCTGTTTAAAATGATTTTCAATAGTCTAGAGCAGGGGTGTCAAACTCAATTCCTGGAACTAAACTGTGCAGAGCTGCGGCCCTCCAGTATCTGAGTTTGACACCTGTGGTCCAGAGCAATGTTTTATGTTCCCGACATTGTCATTGTCATTGAGCTTATCTGCCGAACTTACACAATGAGTATGTGACAAGATTTTAATAAGCAGTCTCATGTAAGTTCCTGCCAAACAGCTCTTGGCCAGGGAACTGCATATAGTGACAATGTTATAAAACCCTGACAAGCTTTTGACCATTTAGACACTATTTATATGTATTTATTGAACCGCTGCTTTTATTCAAAGTAAAAGTTTACTTAAATATCAAATAAAACAAGAAGTTCTAGAAATACGAAGTTAAAATATTGTCTGTTTCTCAAAGCCCACAAAGATCACAAGTTCTGGCATTGTTAATACAAAGCAGGTCTTTCCCAAATCCATATTTCAAGTGAACATTTGTCAGTGTTCAGTGTTTTTGGCAGCTAGAGCACTATGACAGAGGGAAACGTGGACAGAACAGCTACAGTAAATCTGGTCATAAAATGTACTTAGTCTATTCACCTTATTTATTCTCTGTGTACGAGCGGGTGAAGCCATTTGTATTTTTTTTTTGCTCGAGACTTCCTGTCTCATTGACTTACATTCATTTTGTGAAGTTTCTAATTTCGAGAGGATCACATTCTTATGATTGTTCATAGCTGTTCCAGCATCAGCTCATGATTGATTATCCAATCAGATGATTCCTGACTCACTATAAATAAACAGAGTTTTCTTATCTCAATATCTTCGTCTTAAAGAACCCCCCACCCCCATCCACCCCTACTTCCCCTCTTTTTTAGATGGGCGACACGGTGGCCAGTGATTATCACTGTTGCCTCACAGCAAGAATGTCTCAGGTTAAAATTCCTACTAAACCAGGTGGCATTTCTGTGCAGAGATTTGCTTGTTCTCCCCATGCTCGCATGGGTTTTCCCCGGGTTCTCCCACAGTCCAAATAACATGAACCTTAAGTAAACTGAACACACAAAATGATAGTCAAGCTCTTAGCAAGTACACCTCTCCTCAGTCATCCATATCGGTCATTTAGCTAGAAATAAGCTGGGGGGAGTTCATTGAAATCTACCTGAGCTCAAACTCCCCTCTCGCCCTGCAAACAGGAGGGAGCCCAGGGCTCGAGGATCTCTTAAGCTCAGGGCTCTCTCCCAGGACAATATGCCAATCAAGCTTTATCAATCATCAGCTAAGTGTGAACTTTTGAATAGACGTTAAAAACAGCTTGTTTTTCTGCTCGATGTTGCAAACTGATGTTTTCTTATTATATTATTCTATTTTGTCTGTATAGTCATGCAAACACTTCTTTGTGGAGCAAGTAGTTTGACCTTTTTCTGTCGTTTATTATTCCTAGTCATTTCTCCCATAGGCAACTGAATCGGAAGTTCTAAAACAATCACAAAAACAAGCACACTTCCACATTGAAGATGTATTTCATATGTGTCTGTTATGACATATAAGTTGCTGTGATGTACATGCTTTTGAGAAAAAAATAAGCAGGTTAAAATGCTGTGTAATCTTAAAAATTGTATATATGTGTCTGTTAGTTCTTCTGTTGTTTTATTAAAATTATTAAATTTATTGAGCAGCATTATTTATAGAAATATAACATTATTTTGGTCTCTGTTTAATTAGAAAATGTTTTCACTCCACCACCTGCTTGACAAAACAGTTCCTATTTTTCAGGAAACTGTTGTAACTAGCTAGCTAAAGCTTCCAACAATGAATCGTAAGGTCAGGCAACAAGGTACATTGTGCTGTTTTCTTCTTCTTCAGGAAACACACCCCAAAAAACACACAAGCAACAAAGCTATTTTTAATTTAGCAGGATACAGTTCAGTTCTCACAGAACAGAGGAGATTTCAGTCTTGAATACTGTCAGGAATTCGGCTGTATGGTTAATTTGGAGGATTGTTTTACCATTAAGGATTAGTGAACAAAAACATTGATGACAGTTTGAGAATATATTTTCTGATGTAAATAGTTTGTCAAATAAATAAATTATTATTTAAAATAATTGTGAATTATTACATCTGAAATCAGAAATGTTGACCTTTGCAATTCTGGGGGATGTCAAAGAAGCTCAAATGCCATGCTTGTACTTTAAAAATGCTGAATACTCTTCTTATGTATTATGTATGCTCGCCAACAAACAGTCTTCATTCAGCAGACATGAATAATTCAGCCCATATTTCCATCCACTTATGTTTACTGTCATACGCAAGTTGACAAATATGCACATCTGTGTTCTTTCTCCAAAATATTCTAGAGTAAACTAATTCATAAATACTGTGGCATCAGTGTCATGTTTTCTGTTATTGATTCCAAAGGAGCGTTTTATATTAACCCAAACCGTAATAGTTGTAAAGTTACATGTTATTTAATGTTACATGATATTTAATTTGACTCTTAACTTATTGAAATGAGCATACAATTCTCATTTCTGTATAGATACTCTAGATTTGGCAAAATAAATTCTGTCATCCTCAGTGTCTGTGCATATAGAGTTAGAAGTTATATATACAGCCAAAATTATTTGCCTTCCTGTAAAATATTTATTCTTTTCAAATATCTATTAAGTAGTCACCTTGAAATTATATGGTTCTACCTGCATTCTGAATAATTTTGAGATAGTAAACTTCAAAGTTTTTGCTTTCCATAGCAAACAGTACGTGTGTAAAATTTGTTTTTTAAATAAAAAGTCTTAAAATGTTAGCAACTTATAAGAAAAACATCCCATAATATAAATAAGTTGTCAATTAATAAGAATATATCAATAACTCAATTTTGACAAAAATGTCTGATAGAACCATATAATTCTAAGGTGACAGAGTGATATTTAATGGAGCAATTTTCACAGTATTTCTAATCATATTTTTTGTCTTCTGGAGAAAGCCTTATTTGCCTTATTTTGGCTAAAATAAAAACTTTTAAAAACCATTTTAAAGTAAAATTTATTGGCTCTCTTAAGCAATATTTTGTTTCAGTTGTCTACACAACAAACCATTGTCATATAATGACTGCCCTTAATTTACCTTCATTTGCCTAGTTATTCTAATTAACATTGTCAAGTCTTTAAACTGCACTTTAAGCTGAATACTAGTTGTCTTGACCAGTATCTAGTAAAATATTATTTACTGTCAATTTAAATGATAAAAAGTAATTATAAATCAGTTATTAAAACTAATATTTTCAGAAATGTGTTGAAAAATGTTCTTTCCCTTCAACAGAACTTAGGGAAAAATATAATAGAATCAAAATTTAACAGGAGGTCAAATAATTCTGACTTCAACCGTATATAAATGTTTAAATAGGGCAGTAGGCAGTGATTCCTTCAGTAGGTCAGGCTTGGAGATCAACATCCAACTGGGAAGATGTTTAGCTGAGAGGTCTTTCATTCCTCATACTAGTGAGAGCTGAAACAATTAAGAGAGCCAACCGTTAGACTCCGGCTCTCCAGAGAAATGGCTATTTATGGCACCTTGTGTAAGATCCCTGCCCGCAGGTCAGCATTTTCCCTTGCACTTGACTCATAAACAGTCGGAGGAGATCGAAAGGCTGGCCTAAAATGGAAAGTTCAGATGAATTGTTTTGACACAAGCAACAAAATAAAAACCCCACCTCTAGTCTCTATTCAAACAAGAACATAATATCTTGGCCTAATTTCTGCCATACTTGTTCTTCAGGAATAACTGAAACCAAACTTGCCTCTGCTGCTGATTTTTGACTGTAAGAAATTGTATTGTGACTCCATTTACAGTACATATGCCATTTACATACATAAACATGTTTAGTGTTTACAGAGAATCATCAGGAAAAAGGGCATAGAATGGCAAAAATGCTTCAAGAATATACTTAGCTACATAGTTAATTTTTTAAAAATGAGTTCTGATTCTTTGATAATCACTTTACACCTAAAAAAATGATAATTTAAATAAAAAAATCCTACACACACCTTAGAAACGGTATAGATGAATTTTTTGGCGGTATGAAAACCTTGACTTTTCCTTCTTTTTTATCATTTATTATTATTATTTTTTTCTCAAAAAAGTTTTACTCTTACATCAGGTACATGTCAAAGGTCCCATATCTGAATACACTTACAAATATTAGCACAAATTCTATACATCCACTTTTCCTGTCAGCAGTATATGCTTTTCTTTTGTGCACATGTACACTAATGTTGTACATAATGGAAAATAAAAGTAAATAAACAATAATAATAAAAATAATAATTTAAATAAATAAAATTAAAGAAAGGGCGGGGGACAATTAAGTAAAATTAAATAAATAAACCAGTAAAATAAGATAAGAACAACATACACATCAGCAACATATATGCACAAAGGGTGAGATCTTTCCGATTTTAGGTTAACAGAAGAGTTCAGGTCTATGAGATGTTGCCTAGTTAGTCCATTTTTCCCAGAATGAAATAAATTGTTCCATTTTCTGATTTACGAATGCAGTCATTTGTTCCATTTTACAGATTTCTATTGTAATTTCCATCCACGCATTTAAGGTAGGGCTTTCATGTGACAACCGTTTTTTCGCAATGCTCTTTTTCACAGCCACCATTAAAATATTCATTAGATTTTTATCTTTTTTTAACTATTCCTCAGCTATATGTCCAAAAAATAGGGTTTTACAATCAAAGGGTATCACAGATTTAAGGATATTTTGTAAGGCATTGTGTATTTCTTTCCAATATTTTTTAATAACCGGGCAGTCCCAGAAAATGTGATAGTGATTTGCCTTTGGATTTCCGCATTTTCTCCAGCATATAGACACATTTCCTGCATGATATGATTTCTGGGAGGGTGTAATAAAAAATCTTATTAAACTCTACCAACCAAATTTAGAACATTTCCCCTGATATCTCCATATTTGTATCCATTCATTCTCAGTTATAACAATTCCTCCTTCTTTCTCCCATAGAAGCTCTGACTTGTGAATCTTAAAGGCTTCACACAGTGCCTGCACCTTTTGAAACTTTTTCCAGACTGGCAATAGTTTACTACATTGTTTGTTGTACATATTGTGGCACATTGGAGATGTCCGGTTGATGCTTTTAGGCATTTGAACATAATGTACTGCACACAGCAAACATAAGATTTAAAACACATTTGAGCAAACATATTTTATTTTAGCATGTGAGCTTATTTATCTTGACTGACTCAAGTGCTTCACATAACAAAGTGTAAAAAGCTGTACCAGGTGGGCTATATTGAGCAAACAAATGTGTCAAAAACAAATGTGTAATGCAAATGTCAAAATAAATTACTTATGCATTATGGTAAATGTATTTTAAGGCCATAACATAAAGCACAGAAATGCTTGTTTATTCATTGAACATCTGTCCTGTCTTCAAAGCGTTTATCATATGTTGCGTGAAAACGAATAGAAGTGGTTGAATGCTCATTTCAGTTTGAAAAAGCGGTGAACTGTACTCATATTTGTACTCACATTTACTAGTCAGAAAAGTGAGATCTCCTTGACGATTCAACAAATATGACGTATTGTAAACTGTATACAAGTCTGTATTTAGAAGTTTACTATAAATGATGGTTAGCCATTGTAAGAAATAAATAAAATTGAAAACTAATCTAGCTAACAGGATGTAAATGATCAAACTGTTGCTTTTCCACTGTTAGGCCAGTGTAAGCACCGCTCTGGCTCGTGAATCTTAAAGGCTTCATATAGTGCCTGCTCCTTTTGAAACTTTTTCCAGACTTGTACAATACCATGGTGTGTTGAATTTGTAGCTACCCCAGCTCTGTAAGATATAGGACATAGTTTCAATCAAACATTCCCCTCAACCCTAATGCTCAGTGAGAGCTCTAGTACCTTCTGCTGATCAATACTGCCTTTTCTTTCTTATTTTATGCTTGATCGTGTTCTTGTTTTTTGTACTATTGCAAGACTAGTGGAAAGGCCATCTTGCCACATACTCTCTTACTGTTACACTTTAAAACAGTCTTGCTGCATGATGTATTGTTATTTGTTTAATGTTTTTTTGTAAATACAGGTCAGTTTAGGATTTATAAGTTTATACTGGAGTCTAATATTGGTCAATCAATCAATCAATCAATCAATCATCTATCTATCTATCTATCTATCTATCTATCTATCTATCTATCTATC
>CAIGQQ010029124.1:3702-36000 GCA_903798035.1 Danio albolineatus | reverse complement strand
TTAAGACTTAATTTAAACTATTTTATTTATTTATTTCAGACCTAATTAAAGAGAATGAGGGGAGTAAAGAGGAGGAACATCATGTCAAAATTGAGGAAAAAACTCATTTACAGACTGATGGTATTTTGAAAAGGAGAGACAAGAATCGCTTCACCTGCACTCAGTGTGGGAAGAGTTTTGGAAGAAAGGGCGATCTTAAGATTCACATGAGGATCCACACTGGAGAGAAACCATTCACATGCACTCAGTGTGGGAAGAGTTTCAGCCAATCATCAATCCTTAATCAACACATGAGGATCCACACTGGAGAGAAACCATTCACATGCACCCAGTGTGGGACGAGTTTCAGCCAATCATCAATCCTTAATCTACACACAAGGATCCACACTAGAGAGAAACCCTTCACATGCACCCAATGTGGGAAGAGTTTCAACCAATCATCAAACCTTAATAATCACAAGAAGATCCACACTGGAGAGAAACCATTCACATGCACTCAGTGTGGGAAGAGTTTTAACTTCTCATCAAACCTTAATGTACACATGAGAATCCACACCGGAGAGAAACCATTCACATGCACTCACTGTGGGAAGAGTTTCAGCCGCTCATCATCCCTTAAAGAACACACGAGGATCCACACTGGAGAGAAACCATTCACATGCACTCAGTGTGGGAAGAGTTTTAGCCAATTATCAAGCTTTAATAATCACAAGAAGATCCACACTGGAGAGAAACCATTCACATGCACTCAGTGTGGGAAGAGTTTCAGCCAATCATCACACCTTAAAGAACACATGAAGATCCACACTGGAGAGAAACCATTCACATGCACCCAGTGTGGGAAGAGTTTCAACCAATCATCAAACTTTAATAATCACAAGAAGATCCACACTAGAGAGAAACCATTCGCATGTACTCAGTGTGGGAAGAGTTTCAGCAAATATTCATCCCTTAATCTACACATGATGAGCCACACTGGAGAGAAACCATTCACTTGCACTTAATGGCGAGTTCAGACTGCATGATTTTAGCCCTGATTTAGACTTGCCGGCAGGTTTTGAGAAATCGGTGACAAATGCCTGAAATCACAGACAAATCGGTGCTCATTCACGTGAGTAATAATCACACAATATCAACTTTCAAAGACGCGATCTGAGAGAATTGCAGATGAGTCACAGATGCTCGGGAGATATTTGGCGTGCTGAATATCTAGAGCTGTTGGTGATTCAAATCATGTCGTGTGAAATGTGTTTTGACTGAAAATAACATCGGCGATTGCCTACAGCCAATGAGAGAGCAGCATTCACTAGTGTGGGTACCTGCAGGCCAGAGGGAGAACTTAAAAGTGCTCATTTTCAGTTTATTTGGACCCAAGAAATGGAGGGAAAATTAGTGTAAATTTGGCATGAGCCCTCGTGTCTGTTTGACGTGTCATGTGAGCAATATCACAACCCAACCCGGTCAAAAAATTAAAAAGTTGAGGAGAAATTGCTAATTCCCTTCAAAGCTAGGTGAGCAAATATGTACATTTTCTACCCTAGTAAAGGCTTCTTTCTTGTTATGTAGTTAATAACAAAAGATATACTACGCGTTTTTGGGTGTGAGACGTAGTTTGGACAAAGTTGTCGGCGATTCTTCCTATTTTGAAGTCGTACAGTGTGAAACTCCCTGTCGCCGATCCATCTTGCAGTGGAAACAAAGCAGCGACAAAACGCTAGCCCAGATAGTCATGCAGTGTGAAAACATCTGTGACACGACTACTTTGAAAATCATGCAGTCTGAACTCGGCATAAGCCACGGTCACGCTGGACTTTTCTCCCCATAGACTTCCATTCATACGTGCGCGAATGCGTCAGACCGGATACACAAGTTCATGCATCAAGTTTCGCAGTTCACTGCATTGCAAGGTTCAAGCTTGGTGAACTCTGACCTGCGAAATCGCATCACTTGACTATGTGAGACCAATCGAAGATTAAAGACATTTAATTTTAAATTTAAAATATGGACCAATCGCTCACTTTTAAAAAAAATTCTAATTATCTTTTTTTTAATCCCGCTCTTTTTTGCTGCTCCGTACAACAGAATTTCGCATGCTCAAACTCTTGTGTGACTGCAGCTTCGGTGTGGGATGAGTTTCAGCAGCTCCTCAGTCCTTAATAAACACATGAAGACCCACACTGGAGAGAAACCATTCACATGCACTCAGTGTGGAAAGAGTTTCAACCAATCATCAAACCTTAATGAACACATGAAGACCCACACTGGTGTGAAAGAGTATATGTGCTTGAGTGTGAGAAGACTTTTGTTACATCTTTAAAATTGAAACTGCAGCAGACGATTCACACTGGAGAGACCGTACAAGTGTTCACACTGTGACAAGAGGTTTAATCAGTTAACACATCTGAAAACACAAAAGAGGATTCACACTGGAGAGAAACTACAGATCTGATCATTGTCTACAGAGTTTCGCTCATTCGGCGCAGCTTAAACACATGGACAAAAAGTTGCACACATGACATGAATGCAGCAAAACATTTTCTCATGTGCAAAGGATGTCTGAATAATGTTTGAAAAGGTTGAGTGACGGTATACTGTTTTCCAGCACTCCTACACTGCAGTAGGGGGGTTGTTAAGCGCTCCTCGCTTTACCGTAAACACGATGATGGCGGCGGAGAGAAGAACAGTTTCATAAACATCTGGCAAACAGCACCTCTGCGGCTTAAAATCTTTGCAAGTGAATGTACAGGTGCGGATACATCTGTACTCCACTCTCCAGTTTTTCTCATGTAGCTAGTGTTGTTGTGGATGATGTTTTCTGTCTGACTCCCTGAATGAGAAACAAATCACTGGGAAGACACCGCACATCAAAGAAGGTGGAGCTCCAGCAGGTTAGTTTGTAGTAAACCAGGGCCTCAAGTTTAGAAAGCCCATTCAATTGTCCTGTGTTGCAGCCTTTATTAATAAAGTTTCTTTACTTTTAGGTTCAAGATTCTTTCTACTTTACTACATTTACTTTTTTGAGTAGAACACAAAACTTGATGAATATTTTATGATTTAGGCAGAACTACAGGTATTAAGTTTTACATTATTAATACACTGTGATGATCCCAAGACTCTAGACTGGAGTATGTGGTAAATCCTGATTGGATGCCTGCATTACTCATCAATGGGTTTATAAAGCTGTGCTAGCTACCCCAGGACGCTGTGGCTACTCAGGAGTCCTCATGTAAAGACCTTTCATCTCATTGACTCTTTAACCTTATGGTTTTGTTTTGCATTACTTATATCATGTAGCTAAAGTGTTGTTGTGATTAATCATAAGTTCTTTATCTTCATTATTATCCCTAGACATTTGTTGGTTGCTTTGATTGATTGTTCTATGAGTTACATTTTATAATAAATAATTTGCATTCAGTCTATTTTGTTGGTTCATCTCTCTTTTATGTTGCGACTCAAACAAGCGGGTCATAACACTTTGTAAAATGTGTCCTGTTATATCCGAGATCTTGCCCTTTCAGTCTTGACAATAGGTGAGAGTAGGAACCTAGATTGAGCGGTAAATTGAGAACATTGTCTGTTGTGGTGAAGGAGCTGAGACGAAAGGCAATCACATCAACTGCATTACTGCTGCCGCTGCACTGATCCATCTTTTAATCTCACATTCCATTCCTCATGAAAAAAAAAACGCAGATACTTGAACTCCATTTGGGGTAAGGACTCTCCTCCAAACTGGAGATGGCCGCCTTTTTCGAGTCAAGCACTGTGGTTTCTGACTTAGAGGTGCTGTTTCCTTCCCTGCCATGTCACACTCAGCAGCAGACCATCCCACTGCATGCTGAAGGTCCATGTCTTCTGAAACCAAAAGGACAACGTTATCTGCAAATGGCAGAGACAGTCCTAGCCTGCACCTAAAATTCTGTCAGTAAAAATTATTATATTTTTCAGATCAGCCTCAAAAAGAACATATTTACAAAATTTAAATGAATAAATCGATTCATGGATAGGCACTGTAGTGGTGGATGGGGAAGTAAGATGGCTTGTTCAACCATAAACCAAGATGGAGCTCTCTCAGGCGGGATGGACCAATGCGCAAGATGTCTCAGACTGAAGACATAAAAATAAAATAAATTAACCAGGAGCTGCTGGTGCTCCACTGGTGGGGAACAGACCCACCTAGAAGAGCGGGGATCTTTCTACCTGCCGTGCGGTGACAGCGTACCAGGCTGGCCTTTGAAATCAACTTGCCTTCCTTGGCCTGCTTGGTCCTTACTTCGTGGATGACGACGTTGCGACAAACACCGCGAATCAGAGCCTTGACCTCCCGTCTGATTTCCACGAGGGCGGTGCTTGAAAGGCAGCAGGAAGCCGGTGGAGTCTCGTCGAGGTACTCCAAGAATTGGGCCACATTCTTGAGGTAATGGTGCCGGGTTGGCTCCGCCATCGGCGTGCGACCCAGCAGCGTAGACCAGGCTCGAATTCGTGCCGCCTGGTTAAGGAAGAGTAGGCTTACTGGATCGGGGTGCCCAACCGACATGTACCCCAGAAAAGCCTTTATCCTCGTCATCTTGGACATCACGTTGTTTATCATACGGGCAGTGGGATCACTGCCTAATTGAAAGCCCTCAAACTCTTTCAAAAGCTGGTCTGTAGAATGGGGACGAAAGTCAAATTTCAGCTTGGACACACCACCACCACCCCAACTGAATGGAACCATACTCAACTGATCGCTGGGACGTGGTCTGGATAGGGATAGTGGTAAGAGTTGTAAACCTCCCGGGGCCTGGCGGGCGTGGGGGTACCTCTGGCCGCCTGCACAGGCCCTTGCCTTGGGATCGGGGACGGCGAAGGAGGCCTCCTCCTCCTCAACTCCCGGTAACGACGAGTGACTTGGTCCAGAGCTGACCTCACCCTCTCCACCTGCTTGCTGAGGTCCGACAGCTTAGCCAGAATGCGCTCTGTAGCGTGCCTGCACCGGGGGTCGGCGCTTCTTGGTCCTGGGAGAGCCAGGACAGCTGGGAGGCCAGCTGGGAGAACACACCCACTGCCGGGTGCGTAGACTGCAACCACTGCAGCCCTCGGGCTACTTTTCTGCGCTTGGCTTTTGCTATAGCAGACTGCCGGCCCAAGTCCTTGATGACCACTCCCACCAGCAGCCAGGGTCCCTGCCCGCCGGGCCAGTCACTCTCCCTGGGTCTGTCTCAGCTCTCAAAGACCGCCCCCCCCCCCCCCCCCCCGGCCCCCCCCCAGCTAAGTTTGGCTGCTCCTTGAGGACCACCCCCACCAGAAGTCAGGGTTCCTGCCCGCCAGGCCAGTCACTCCCCCTGGGTATGTCTCAGCTCTTAAAGACCCCCCCTCCAGCCATCTTCCAGGGCCGGACTGAGATTGACTCTGGCCGGGAAAACCTCCACCTCATCCGGGCTAGAGCAAGCTCCTTACGGTACCCTGGAAGAACACCTAATCTCCAGCAGTGCCCAGGCACTCCGAACTTAAGCACGGGAACATTGACTTAGCCAACCACACGCGCCAGCTAAACATGCTGCTGGTGGTCCAAATGGGCCAAACATGTTGCTGACTTGTAAATCTGGCAGCTCGCGTTGGCTCCTTCTCGGTGAGGGAGAGGGAGAAGCACTCTTTCTGTATACGGGGCTTCAGCGACCACTCTTGGTTAAGGGAGACGCTAGCCTGTACTAGCCCCGGAGGCTGACGACTTACTCAGCCTTGCCCAGAATCACCCACTCTGTCTGGGCACGTGGCAGCAGCGATAGCCCCTGGTTAAGAGAGCCCCTAGCCCCGGAGGCTACTGACCCACTCAGCCTTGCCCAGAATCACCCACTCTGTCTGGGCACGTGGCAGCACCGATAGCCCGTGGTTAAGAGAGAACCTAGCCCAGGAGGCTACTGACTCACTCGTGTGGGTACCAGAGTGGGCACCAAAAGCACGTCGAAACAACCAAATATAATAACCTAAAATGATACTTTTAAAAAGATATTTACATACCGCTAATGTCAGCGATGGTCAGACACTTAATGCAGGTCACAGTAGTTTCTTAACGTCAACGAATATGTTCTTTTTTAGAACGGCACTAGCAGCAACGCCACCGCGCCGCCATATTCAATCACCTTAAAGGTGCAGTGCGCAATTTCCGTGAAGCATTGTAGATTATACTACTACTACTACTAATGATAATAATAATTCTGTAAAAGGATTTGGGTCCCGGCGCCACCGTGGCCTAGTGGGTAGCACGTTCGCCTCACAGCAAGAAGGTCGCTGGTTCGATCCCCGGCTGGGCCAGTTGGCAATTCTGTGTGGAGTTTGCATGTTCTCCCCGTGGTTGCGTGGGTTTCCTCCGGGTGCTCCGGTTTCCCCCACAAGTCCAAATGACGTAGTATAGGTGAATTGGGTAGGCTAAATTGTCCGTAGTGTATGAGTGTGAATGTGTGTGTATGGATGTTTCCCAGAGATGGGTTGCGGCTGGAAGGGCATCCGCTGCATAAAAAATATGCTGGATAAGTTGGCGGTTGATTCTGCTGTGGCGACCCCGGATTGATAGAGGGACTAAGCCGACAAGAAAATGAATGAATGAATATATATATATATATATACATACACATTTCTCAAAGTTTCAAATTCACACATTACTGATAAAAGTATATAGAATATTGCCTAAAATCCCAAATTATATACAATTCTAGAAAACCCATTTTTTCACCTAAAGGTTAATTTTAAAATCAGTTTGCGATTAATAATACAAAGAAATATAGCTGCAAGCAGATTTTAGAAGTTTAAGGTTTATCAGGAAGCCTGTAAGTAGTTCATTTGAGAATGTAAATAAATGATTAGATTATTAGAGTTTATAGATTGAGTCAACAAATGTTTAATTAAAAACTGAATGAAAACATTGCCCTGTAGTCGATGATTTCTTTCAAAATATCTACAGACCTGTGGGCATATGAGTTCAAAATGCACAGAGTTACATTCTGATTGGCCATAGTTAAATGTTTTTAATGGGTGATTAAATTTAATTGGCTAATTTTTAAATAGTCTCTTTATATAGTGATTTTTTTATAATCTCAATCTACCTTCAGAAAATACAATGCATGGCAAAGTTCAAGTTGATTAAGTGGCTAAAAATGGTAATTGAAACGGAGTATGAACAGACATTAAATGAGGGTGTTTTTGAGACATTTTGTAGTATCATAGTGCCACCTATTGCTCGATCTCTACAACATGTTGCATGCTTGTTAACATTCATATGTCTTTTTAGTCTTTAAAGAGCCCATAATATGGGTTTTTGAAAATGAGCTTGCATGTAGTGTGTACCACAGCTCTAAGTGAAGTGAAATGTCCAGCTGAGGCTTAAATCTGAAAGTGCACAGTGTTTAAAACTATTGATTCATTTATAAAAGAGTCGACTCATCGTTCTTCAAATGAATCGTTGTTATAACGAGTCTTTAGCCGTTTCGGCATGACGTGAACATGAAACATAAGCCCCGCCCACTAGCTGCGCGCGAAGACCCCAGTTGAAACTCCCGGCCCCGCCCACAGACAGGAAGAGAAAGTGGAAGATGACAAGCACTGTATCGCATTCAGGTTAAATCATGTTACGTCGTGGACGCAGTGCACTGAAGTGTGAGGGGAAAGTTGTGCTCTTTTCCCTTCCTAAAGATAAAGCTGTGAGAGTCAGTGCGTGAGGCATTTTTGCAAAAATAAACCTCAGCATTAGCCCAGCTTTGTGCTGTGTTCCCTCTGAGGAGTGCTTCTAAAATCTGCACTATTACAACGGGGGATTCGCCGCTGGCCGTCGTTAACGGAAGGAGCATGGGGAGCACTGGGACATTTCCCAGTGGCCTGACGGCTGATCCTGCCTGCCACCGTGAATCTGGCGTGCACCCTCTATCGAACCTCTCCTTCGTCCCCCATTTCAACGTAAGTGTGATTAAAACTGTTGCCTCGCTGTTTTCTCTAGCTTGCAAATTATGTATTTAATTGTGTTTTGAAAACGCGACGCGTGTCGCTTTGTTTACGGATTAAAATGCGTTTGTGAGCTTGTGTTCCTCTGCTGTTTGTCGTTGCTATGGCCACCATGGGCTGTTCCTACTCACGCACGGCGGTCATACGTCATAATGGGTCAGCTTTTGCTGCTGTGTGCATTAATACTGAATGTCTGTCGCTGTTTTTAGTTATGGTTAACAATAGAGTAATATGCTGGGAGATTGGGGAGGTTGAGTGCGGGGGTGAGCTGTCTTAACTCCTGTGAAGTGTGTTTCGGGTGATGCGATCGGACCAATGTTGGCGACCCGGGGGTTTCACAGACCGTACCAAAACGCTGAGGACCGGGGGGTGATTTTCCGGGAGAAATAACAAATCGGGAGGGTGTCGTTAGATGGGTCTGAAATACGGGCTACTCCTGGGAAAAACGGGAGTGTTGGCAGGTATGCTCACGTATTCACTATGCCGTGATGGGCATTCTCTCGCACTGAGCGCTGTCGACCAATCGCAACAGACTGGGTCATCGACTCATCTGTCCAATCAGCGCAGTTTAGCATCGCGCTAAGGAGTTGTTTGGGAACAAATGAATCGCTGAACGATTCATATGGGAGTCGCTGGGATAATGAGGTAAAAATAGATGCAGATTATAAGACAATTAATATGTTTTTTGACCTTGCATGCATATCAGCCTGTTGATGAAGACCCCCAAAACCAAAATATGACCTTTTTTAATGTACAATATGGGCTCTTTAAAATACAAGTTACCTGTGCTTTTCAGTCATATCTGCAGTAAGAATATTGACCATCTTTCTTCTGCTGCTGTCAGTTAAGCACTTGGTTTTGCTGTACTCTCTGATGATTCCATCCCTACCAGGTTTAGTCTGCAGAATGTTTTTGACCATCTGCAAAGTTACAAAGCACAACAAACAATCTATCCCAGGAAACATTCTGTAAACATGATTGTGTAGTCACACTGTGATTCAGCACCAGGATCAAATCTCCAACACATGAATTTGGTAGATTTAACTTTTTCACTTTAGTTTCAAGCATCAACACAAATGACAGTGTGACATTGTCAGAAAACAAGGCACTTTTTCAAAACATTAAAAATATTAATTAAAAAAAAAAGTGACTAAATTCTAAATTGTTTCTGAATAATATCCAAAGCACAGACACACACAATTCCTGCTTCATCTTCAGCTCTCCTCTTTCTTGTAGGGCTGTCATCACTTAGAAGAATCAGATTCATTGCTTGAAATCTCAAATGAGCTTACCTCACTTGGCATTGGAGGAACATAGGGCAATTCTGTTGACAAAGAATAAAAAAAAAAGTCTTAGTTAAGTTAATTTGAGCTATGTTTCATGCACCTATGTCAACAAGGATCAACAAGGCATGAGGTTGGTTGAAAAAAAATCAGCCTATTGCGATTTCTGGCAGGTCATTCAGAGAATCAAGCTATTTGATTCCCTGAGAAAGTTTTTTCAGAAGTGAGCAGAAGTATGTGAAAGTTTCTCAAAGTGATTTGAAACTTTCCGATTTTTTGGATGAAGGTAATTGTATTTCTAATTAACCTGAATAATAAATAAATATTAAGCTGACAGTGTCTGTGGCGCTTGCATACGCGTTAAATTTAACCTTATTTCGGTTCGTTTACAGCCTTTGAGAAGTTCGACATCGGTGTCTCTAGTAGGCCCGAGGCCAGACTTTACGATGAGTCTGGCACTGAAATAGACGAGGAAGTCTTTGAGGACGTTCTGAAGCAACCAAATTTGGGTGTTTTCCAGATACTATTACCAGGTTCTTTCACATACTTCTGCTCACTTCTGAATTTAACTTTAACAAGCATTTTCACTCCTAAAAACGTATTTATTGATTACTTAAAAACATATTTTTAAATTTAAGTATAGAAAGAGGAAGACCTTACCTTGCTGCTGGCATGTGGATAAAATGGCGTTTTCGTTTTCACAAAGGGTAAAAGGGGGAGGAGCAAAGATAATTTGGCGGGATTCTTGCACTTCAAGTGTAAAAATATAATTACACTGCGTTGCACCCCTGCAACTACACTACAAAATAACATTTATTAACACTGTTGGTTATTAATTTAACTCTTTTAGAATAAATAACATTTAACACTTCATTTTTTACACTGCTTATTTTACTGTGTACCTTTTGAAAAGCTCCTGTACCTTTATTTCTGAGAGTGTATGAACACAGATTATAACAACAGTTAATCTAAATAATTAGGCCTACCTAAAATAAAGCTTAAATTTACATTAGACGCAATTACTGTAAAACCATAATTATTCATCAGACTATAATCATACAACCAAAATCTATAATTGTTGCATCCATAATTGTTATGCAGTTCAAAACACATAAATGTGTGTGAAAGTAGAAGAAGCCTACTTAAACAATACACTGCTTTTGCTGTGCTTTGAAATAAAACATTTGAAGGTTTGTTAAAAAAAACCCACATTGTAAAATGTACTGATATATTAGTTTTTCCTGTTATGTGGTCAATTACGATTTATTTCATTTAATCAAATAATTTGAATGAGCAGGACAGGCGTCCCAAATTACCTTGGAAGAACAAACTCGGTTGAAAGGCTGAGACAACTCCGAAAGTCGTGAGAATGGAGATGTCTGCATATTTATGTCAGTCGGTCAGATAAAGTTCTGTGCATGAAGGATGCGCACGGGCTAGGCCTGGAGTTTCCCCGGCTCAGGTGCTGATCAGACTGCGGTCTTCAATCCGTGTGGATCAGTATTTGTCGCGTTAGTTTTAGGCCTATTGGCAAATGTCTCAAATAAGTTTCTGTTTCAAAGAGCGTTTACTCACTTTAAACCTTGTTTTAAAAAATAACTAATTGCAATTTTTATTTTGCGGAAAAACTGCCGCAAAAATAAAGCCTATAAAATAAAAATTTATTTACCCATGCACAATGCAAGTACATACATGCTTTAAAACACACAAACACACACCTTTATTTGCTGTTATGGTTTTTGTTTTGTTTTGTCAATATATCATAATATATACTGGTTAATAATCAATTCAAATTATGTAATAAATAAATAAATAAATGAATAAAAAAAGCGGCATCAATTCCCACCCTCTCGTGGTAGGTACGCACAGTGCGTACAGCTGCAGGCGCCACTGGTTCCCAGTCTCAGGGTTCTCTTTTGGCCCAACACATCGAGGAAACACTACAGTGTCACTCGGCTTTAGACTCTTTTTGAAAAAAAAAAAAAGTTATTAGTCATTTTATTAATTAAACCTACATATACGTATAATGTTTGTACTTAATTATTTAAATCTACTTGATTACATTAAAGGAATACCTTTATGCATGTTAAATTGCGGGGAGATATTTTCTTTTGTGTAATCCAGTCTCCACCAGCAAATAAATGTAAACGTTGGGAGCATCACAACCTTTCAAGAATTTATTAGAAGCAAATCATTTTATTTCAATTTGAAATTTGAAACTTCACAAATCAATAAGTTGTTTAATAATATAATCTGCATTAAATGTACACTCACATTGGATGTTGTAGATGCAAGTTGTGCAACTCTAGTGTTGACAGCCTATTGCAGGTAAAATCCTGTTAATATTTTTTTCTTCCAGACAAACATTAACAAACAAAAAACAATGTACATACATCATTAGTCAGCCATGGTTGTCTGGGTAAGAGGTCTTCTGATTCGGTAGAAATGAACTCTGCAGGATCGATTGTCTGTAGGTCTTTAACTGTTATTACACAGCTCCCAAATTGCAGAAGGACAGAAGCATCATTTTGTACAGTTGAGTAGAGTTCTGAAAGCTTGTCCTACAAATGGCATGTACAATAAAAACAATTATTATGACATTATTTTCAACATGGTATACTTCTTTAAATTGCCAATCAATTTGTTTTGAAACCAAAGGTTAATACATTCAACAATACCTTGTTTTCCTTCAAGATTGGAAAAACTGATGTGCTAAATTGTTGTCCTTCCACTGAGACAATCTCTTTCTTTTTTTCTGCAACACTCTCGGAATGTTTTATTGTTGAGTGAGGGTCTCTATCTGTAAAATTAGAGAACGATAGCATATAAATTCATTTATGGTTGTTAAAAGGTTTAACATGCAAATTTAGGTAGGATTCCTATCAATCTTACCTGTAGTGAAGAGAGACAATCTTCCATCTGGTCCAATTTCAGCTGACCCTTGTGTCTGTCTAAGCATTTTGTCCATAAATGCATTGTTCACTCTGCTGTTATGCAAATGGAACACCAAGCGAAGTGCAAACATATAATGAATGTCTTTCAGCTGGCAAAGAAAATATCGAGAATTTGCAAGCTCCCGGTTAAGTTGCTCGGCCATCGATGAGTTGATCAAACCTGTGAGCTCTGGGACCAGATCCAGGCTTCTCAGTTTCTCTTTTTCCTGTTTTTGGTTTTGTTGATGAAAGCGGTCATACAGTGAAAATCTGTCAGATGTTCCAGTGATGGGGTGAGATTTGTTAAGTTGTTCTGTGGATCCATTATTTTCACTTTGGACACAACAACCTTCTGTCATGGTTTTAACCCAGGGAGCATGGACAACAAGCTCTTTGGATGAAGCCTTGGCCACATTTTCAGGAGTGGCTTCACACAATCTGTCATCAAAAGGTCTGAAAAATGCCTGACGAGTTCTGTTGTTGGCATGACGTGCAACACGTCCAGCCACATCAGAAATGTACAAAGTTGGTGGAGTTTTTAAGCTCAAAAGTGCATCCACGTGGTCCCTTGCTGATTCTTGCCACCAAAGAGGTGAACAACAGTAGACAACCGCATGTGGGCAACCAAAATGAAAAACACCACCTAAAAATGGAAAAAAGATAAAACATTTCTCCTTACAAAACTCTACAGAAAAGGTTTCTGTTGCCCTACCTCCAGTCTTCTGTAATTTCACAAACAACTTAGGGTAGATATCTTTGTAGAGAAGAAGCTCCTCCAAACGATTTATAATATCAGAGGCAGAGCCAGCAGCAGACACACCAAGCTGTGCACATGCTGCCAACAGCTCACCTTTGGAAGGCTAGAAAAAATTAATACAAAATAGTTTGATTACAATGATTTGTTTTGTTTTGTTTTTGCGAAAATAATGTGTGGGTACATCAAAATAATACATAAGACGAAGATATACCTTTTTAGACTCTACAGGAGGTGCCTTGTTGCATAGTCTTTCAGAAAATCCTTTAAGGATCTTAGTTTTTGGAAGAACTGGTCCAGCCCTGCAGGAGGATCCAAGCCACGGCGCAAATGATGAATAGGATAGATCACTGGAAAAGGGGTTTCTCACCTTTGTTTCTGCAGGTGATGTAGAGAGAAAAGACATATTATATATATATAAGCAGTTATGTGGTTTTTATATGATGATTTTTATGAACAAAATAAATTATGTGTATATTAGTATTTATAGTATTTACCATTACAGAAACCGACACAAATTAGCTCCTTTTCTAAAGATGACCATCTTTCATCAACATTGACACTAAGGTCACTCTGTTCCACAGTGTCAGTGCAAGGCCTCTTCAGGAGGTTGACTAACATAAAAAAAAACATGTTATGGCAACTTTGCTAAATAAATTTTCATTTAATTTATCATTTTAAAAAATGTACTTTCAATAATTTACTTACCAGGCAAATCAAAAGCCACCTTCCAGTTACTGTCAGCAATCAAAATAGGTGGTTCATGGCCACAGCGAATGCAAGAAAAGTCATACTTATATCTGGTCATTGCCCAGAAATGAAAAAAGGCTTTCCCTAGGGTATTGTGGTGAATTGTCACTGCAAGCAGGTCCTCGAGCATAGATAAAAACCGTCCAATGGCTGTGTTTGTCTTTAAATGTGTTTTTTAAAGAGAAAATACATATTTTTCACAATTTAAAATCAATAAGCTGCTGCACATAACAATTAAAAATTATTTTTTTCTTACCTTAAAGGCCGATGTCATCATTGCACACAGACGAGTTGTCAAAATAATGGTGTTGTTAAAATTATGAAAACCTGTAGTGTACTCCTGAAACCTGACTGGTGTTTTGCATATCAGGCAGTACTTTACACATACAGTAATGCCTATATTAGAGAGAAAAAAACATATTTACAGTGGCATTATCACATTTATAATTTTAAAATGTTTGCATGTTTTAATTTAATGTACAAACCTCTCTTAACTGACTCAATGTCATACACTGATGCTCTTTTTGTGATGGCTACAGGTTCAGTGAGACCTGGTGGGGTTGGTCCAGGGCAGTAAGGGCATGTTTGCTCAGTGGGCTCAAATCTATTTGGGATCTGACTTGCATTTGCAAAGTTCTTGAGGCAAATATTCCGGGATTCTTTTGCTTTGCCACATGTAATTGGTCATTGCAACCAGTTGCTTTTTTGTCAGTCTATCCCCACCAGCATCAACTTCAAATTCTTCAGTCTCAGATTGGTCTTCTGACAAGTTGCTGTCTGCTCTTGATCCCTCGATTATGATGTCTTCTCTTTCTTGAAATGTCCACCACATTGCCATGTATATGTGAAGACAGCGGTATTGTCTCTTTGTTCCTTTACAAAGGCAATACCAGTGTCCCAACAATCGATCAAATGACACTCTCGTGCGACCAAAAAGACACCATCTTTCTCTTCTACCCGAATAAACTGAAAAATAAACAAATCTTCCAGAGTCTTCGTGTTTCTCTGGAAAAATGGGAAAAACAGAGCAGATTCCCTCTCCTGATGCTGATTTAAAATGATCTAGGCAATCTGACACTCTGTTGGTGGAAATCAACTCTTTTTCCTGCATTGTCTTTAAAGACTCTTCCTTCAGAGGCTCAGGAGGAATGTACGGTGGAGCAGAAGAAACTCTGATTAGATGCTCACACTCTGCACCAGGCTTTCCACTAAGTTTGGCCAGAGTCATGAATTCCCTACACTCTGGTACTTAGCAGGCAATTACTTGAGAGGTGGTGTTTTTCTGGACGTGAATAGGCACTCTTTGGCCTCTAGTGTTTTTAGCAGTGACGAAGACACCTTGTTGGACATCAACACAGTAAACAGGATTTGTTGGAACATGAAACTGTTTCTGATGTCTTTGAAGACTCCCTGCAGTAGTAAATGAGGATGAACAGTAGGAACAGAGAAATCTCCGTTCCTCACCAGGAGCTTGTTCAGCAATTTCACTGGATTTCTCTGGTATTGCTTAAAAACAATTACAAAGGGAGTTTTAGAATTTATTAAGTTAAATTCATTGTGACATACTTTTGTAAGCAGGTTTGGTACACTTATTAAATACCTGCTTGTCAAATCCAAATATAAATGCCATTTCAGTGACAATTCATTTTGAACACTGCATCAAAACAAAATGTCAAATACAGTATACTACAAGTATTAATAAACCAAAATACAAATACATACTTGTCTTCGACAGGTCTTTAAAAGGTGTCACTGTGCAACCTACAAAATAAGTTTAAGATGCAAAAAAAATCATTTTAATAGGTTACAACTTAGCCACAGCCTTTATAACAAATAATAATTATGAAATGACACCTTAAGCTCTTACCATGTTTCTGCAGATGATTTTCAAATGCAGTTCGCCGTTGCAAAATCCTGTCACACTTAAAACAATGCCAGTGACTTCTTTTTATCTGAACACTTCTGTCACAAAGGCATGGTAGTGTGAAAAGAACTGTTTGGAAAAACAAAAGGTCAATAATTTGTAATACAAGTAAGTTGTAAAGCCAAGAGATGCTCACCAAAATCGCCATCTTGAAAGTGCACTGCATATTTAAAATGCCTTTTTTGTAGGTGTTCTTCAGTGGCAATCACAGCCTGTTTACACAGCTGGCAGTTTTTCCTTCATTATGCTTGATAAAGCTAATAAGGTTTTCGAACGTTTGAGGACCTATGGGGATGCAACAATGCAACACTGGATCTACAGTACATATTGTATAACAGGCAAAATGGGCACTTGGGTGGGGGTGATGATAAAACTATGTTATATAATTGCAATTATACATCAAGCAGTTTATAAGCTATAGTTTACCCATAATAGAACTATACACATCAAACTGGATGCAGTCTGTGAATTCTACTTACTGTATAGAGTAGGTCCCACATAAAAAAAATATTATAGCAATTTTTTGTCATGTGTACAACCCAATACTAGTTCTTACAATCATCTTATTACAACACACCACAGTTTAATGTAGTAAAAATGATTACAGTTTATCAGTTCTACAGTTAATACTACATTATGCTGTAGCATTAATCGTAATACAGGGCTAATATATACCATATAAAACACTGTACAGTAGCATGGTTCAGAAACACTATAGAATTAACAAAATGACTATAGTATTTTTGTCATGCGGGGTTCACTACCATTGCATGTAATTGAATATGCAGTTGACGTTTTTTTTGGCGATTTTAACTCAACGTTTGACATTATATTGAGTCACAGCACTACCTACCATATGAACCTACCATTCATGTTTGACATCATAGCAAATGAACATCTATCGTTTATTAATTTCAACAATACTCTAATTTGCTGCCGTGTTATTAACAAACTACTATATTATCCGTGGATCTTCCTCAAGTGTAAATTTTACATTATTCGACACTGGCCAAAGTTATCTATACTGACACCTATTGGTGAGCTCGAGACAGCCACTCCAAAACAGACATAAACATGGCCAATATAACTTGCAACTTTATTTTATAATTTTTTTTATGTAAAAAAAAATTACTACATGGCTATGTGTTTCGCATTAAAATCGTATCCTCTAGATATAGGTGTGACACGTACGTGACAATGACAGTGCACGAGTTGTTTATTTGTTTTTTATTATAGCTTAAAGAACAGAATACAGAACAATACAAATACAAAGAAGAAAACAGACCAATGGTTTACAGAAAACAAAATATAAATAAGACAAACAAATATACAAATATATAGGCTATGCAAAAAGCGCAAGAGAGGTTTCAAGTAAAAGAACAATTCTTAATGTTTTTATTAGTACTTTGCTTAATGTTGTTCGTATAATATTACAATTATTTATGAGGACGCAGTTTAATTGGCATTTGTCAGTGGAAAGTGGCAAGTGTAAAATGTTTCAATGTCAAGCACACTTCTGGATGGATGGTGTATGTTTCATAGAGCACATATGTTTATTAGATCTTTCGTTCCTTTTCTGACTTATTTTCTCTTGTGACATTTATAAGGTGTGTTGTGCAAAGAACTGGACATAAACATACAATAAAAACAAGCTGTCATTAACAGTATTACAGATTACTTATTTATTGTACATATAAATCATAATTGTGTGAATTAAGTTTGAAGGCAATTAATCAAAAATTATATCATTGTATGAATTATAATACCTTTCTGCCTTTTAATGCGTGTTACGTAATCTCTATTATGCAGCGGCAACTAGCGGTAGGTGTCACTCACTGCGGACGCAGCCACTGTCACTGTCATATGCCACTGACACATGCCACTATCAACTGACATGTCAGTGAAAACCAGAACTGTCACTACACTCAGTGGCATCTGTACGTCTGTCTCTCTATGCACGTCAGTCACAGAACACAATACAACATTAGTGTGTAGTAAATTTAGAGCCACAGAGCGTTCAAAGACGAAGTGACACGACATGTACAGATGCCACTGTGTAGTGACACTCAATTTATGAGTGACATGTCACTATCGAGTGAAACATGCCAGTGACCGTGACGTGCCAGTGGGTGTCTGTGGACGCCATCCAGTTTCTTGTTGCTTTAATATTTAAAATTAGGCAAATGACACCTATTAGGCTATCATATATGCATATATGTTATGTATTTACAACATGCATTTGAATATAACTTTATTCTAATTAACTATAAAGCATATTATTTAAAAGACCTTAAAATAAAAATTTATTAACATAGAGAAGTCAAAATTGTAGACAACAAAGGAACCACCACGATGCAATAATATACGGCACGACAGATCAGCATGTCAATAAGTTTGATATCCAATGACGTGTATTGTCAAATGACTAAATATTATGTATTGTGACATTAAATACCTGAAGTATAACTACGAAAAAAAAATACATGGTTATAAATTAAAACATCATGGAGTACTCCAGCATATAAAGTAACGTGCGACGCAAAAAATCATGTTAAAGCCACGTAATGATTTAATATCATTTTGCGCGTGTTGATTAGTGTCATTAAGCTTCGCCGGGTGTCGATGTCACTGCTGGAGATGTCACTGCAGCGACATGCAGCGCGACACTCTGAGTGACACAGGTCAGTACACATGCCACTACCAAGTGACACATGACAGTGAAAACCGGACAAACGTGGCATGTGCCAGTGGCATCTGTACGTCAGATGTCGTGTCACTTCGTGTTAAAACTGCTTCTCCATCATTGGCTAAAAGGAACATATAAAAGGTCATTTCTTCCATTGGCAGTGACTGTTCTGCAGGTTAGTGTGAGTCAGGGATGAGCAAACATATTTTTGAAAATGCTATTTAATATTTTCCCCAAACATATACATTTGGGCTACTAATTTTTTAACCATTATTGTAAGTTATTTTTGCTAGATTAGCTCCAGATTTGGCTTCAGTACTGACTAATGTATATGCTCAAAGATATTATAGTAAAGCATCCTATAAAATATTCATTTAAATGAGATTTGTGGGGGGTGTACTCAAACATGCTGAGCACTGTATGTATAATCATAACTACAACCATTACTATATATATATATATATATTGTCACTGTTCATTTATCCGTGTTCTTTTTTTGTAGTAATGTCTATTGCATGGCTGTTTGTTTACCTTTTCTTGACAGTGTGTTATTCAGTCAGCTGACTAATCAGGGGGACCAACTGCAACCTATTATTGAGACCTGCTTAAGGACTCTGTTTCTCACCCATCGGCATTCAGTCATTCATGTTTGTTCCTGAGTTTCAGGTCTCATTCTGCTGCCTCCAAGGAACCTCACTGTTAAAAAAAAAACATCACTCAACACCTCATTGGATGAAAAATACAGACCAGTCTCTCTCCTTCTATTTATTGGCAAAACACTACAAAGGGCTGTTTTCAACTAAATTTTCAATTTTTTAACGCATCAAACTGCCTGAAGAATATCGGCTTGGAAAAAAACATCATAAACTGCTTACTCATCTGCTTACATCACCTTCCCTGATACTCCACACATTCAACACAATTTCTCAATCCAGCTGGGATGATCCACCATTACCCCATGTAGTTCAGTAAGAAATCTTAGGGTGATTCTGGATGATCAGTTGTCCTTGAAAGAGGACATTGCCAACACAGCTCCATCATGCAGATCTGCACTTTTCAACATCAGAAAAATCAGACTCTTCTTAACAGATCACGCTGCACAATTTTTAGTGCAAACTCTTGTCATTTCAAGGCTGGACTCCTACAGTGCTCTTCTAGCTGGACTCCCATCCAGCACCCTTAATCCTCTACAGATGCTCCAGAATGCTGCAGCTCATCTGGTCTTTAATGAGAGCCCATGTAACTCCTCTTTGTCTCTCTGCATTGGTTACCGCTCAATGCTCGTACCAAGTTTAAATCACTGGCACTGCACCCTCTACCTCCACCTACTGCTGAAGGTCTACATCCCCTCCAATCTGGGAGTGAGTGCAGGTTAAAAATCACTTTCCAAAACCTTTTCATTTTGTTGTTCCATGCTGGAGGAATGTCTTTCCATTCCCAACTAAATGTAAATGTGAGATTCTTAAATGTAAGATTCTCAGTCTGGAAAATAATAATAATAAAAAAATACCATTAATCCATGCACAGCACTATTCATTTACAAAATCCAATAAAAAAAATCAAAAGACAATTTGTGAATTAACAACAATTGGATTTGTGAAATTAAGAATTGTGTGCTACTTTATACTAATTCCAGAGACTTCAGGAGATCACTAAATTTGTCCCTCTGGGGCAGTGGCTTTCTTTGAATACTACATGTGTTTACTGCAACCAAGTTAATAAATAGTTTTTTAACGCTTATAGCAGATGAATCCTTCTGTATGTGTCTGAAATGTATGATGTCTGGTACTAAACAAAAGCTAGTGATATTTGCAATACATTGGTGTAAATGAAAAACTAGTATCAGAAACAGTATTTTTCTTTTGATGTAAGAAAGTAACAAACTTACAAGATATTTTACCACATTAAATTATTAAGCAACTGTTAAAGACTTACCCTGAGCATAATAGTACGGGGCATGTAACTGCTCATTGGAAGACGGTGCCATTGGGATGGACCTTAAAAACCGACTGCAACAGTAAAACTTAGCTTTTTGCATTAGCTCGCTCATGCCTGCTGCTGCTCTCTACCCCCTCTCGCCTTGCTCTCGGACACTGCACCGCCACGCATTCGGGTCACAAAGAACTTTCCATACAACCTCTTAAAGTTTAGGAACCACCGAAACCGCAAAAAAAACTTCTGCAAACCGACTCTCAGCAAAGTCTGTCACCCCGGTAACCCAGGACAACTTCCACTCACAAGCGAGTGAATCCCAAGAACGTCACTGAAGCAGAGTCACCAACCAATCAGGATTGCTGTCTTTCGTCGAGGCCAGTCGGCGAAGGAAACACAAACAAATGTTGTCTCTTGCTGATCTGGTGCAAATTGATCTTAAGCAGTTAAAGAGAAGCCAAATCTCTGCTTTTGTGGTTTCTCAGGTGTGATTCTAAGATCTAGTAATAAGAGCTCAATTTAATTTGCAACGGTTGTCAACTCATTTTGCACAAGCACCAGAATTGAGAACCACTGCTCTGAGGTACTCAAAATAACAAACTATCATACTCAAAATGAATTGCCTTCCTATTCAGAATCAGAAAGAGCTTCTTAACAAAGTTACTTCTCTACTTCAGTATATCCCTGTAAATATTTCTTTACAATATTTAAAACAGTTTGATAAATTAATCAATTTATCTGGAACAATAAGCACCCTAGGTTGCACAGGAGTACATCACAACAGCCAGTTGATAAAAAAAAAAGGGTTGGGGCTTCCTGAGCATTTATTTCATTATTACACCTTCAGTCTTGGACATCTCACACACTGGTCCATCCCTCCTGAGAGAGCTTCAACTTAGTTTATGGTTGAACAAGCCATCCTGCTTCCCCTTCCACCACTACAATGTCTATCCATCCATCTATTTATTCAGTTTATTTCGTAAATGTGTTATTTTTGAGGCTGATCTGAAAAATATAATAATTTTTACTGACAGAATTTTAGATGCAGTCTAGGACTGTCTCTGCCATTTGCAGATAACATTGTCCTTTTGGCTTCATAGGACATGGACCTTCAGCATGCAGTGGGACGGTTTGCTGCTGAGTGTGACATGGCAGGGAAAGAAACAGCACCTGTAAGTCAGAAACCATGGTGCCTGACTGGAAAAAGGTGGCCATTTCCAGTTTGGAGGAGAGTCCTTACCCCAAATGGAGTTCAAGTATCTGCGTTTTTTTTCATGAGGAATGGAATGTGAGATTAAAAGATTGATCAGTGCAGCGGCAGCAGTAATGCAGTTGATGTGATTGTCTGTTGTGGTGAAGGAGCTGAGACGAAAGGCAATGTTCTCAATTTACCGCTCAATCAGGGTTCCTACTCTCACCTATGGTCATGACTGAAAGGACAAGATCTCGGATACAACCGGACACATTTTACAAAGTGTTATGACCCGCTTGTCTGAGTCTATACGGTAAAAAACTGTACAGTTTTTTTCCAGTGTGAATACTCTTTTGTGTTTTCAGATGTATTAACTGATTAAACCTCTCGTCACAGTGTGAACACTTGTACGGTCTCTCCAGTGGGAATTGTCTGGTGCAGTTTCAATTTTGGAGCTGTAATAAAAGTCTTCTCACACTCAAAACACATATACTCTTTCACACCAGTGTGGATCTTCATGTGTTCATTAAGGTTTGCTGATCGGTTGAAACTCTTCCCACACTGAGTGCATGTGAATGGTTTCTCTACAGTGTGGGTCTTCATGTGTTTATTAAGGTCTGAGGAGTTGCTGAAACTCATCCCACACTGAAGCTGCGGTCAAACTAGAGTTTAAGCATGCAAAATTGATGCTGCGAAAAGGGGCGGAATTTTAAAAAGATAATTAGACATAAAAAAAAAAATAGCGATTGGTCCATATTTTAAATTTCTGTCCAGAGAGGTCATGTTTTGATCATTGATTGGTTTCACATGGTCAAATGATGAGATTTAGCAGGTCCGAGGTTACCAAGCTTGAACTTTGTAATGCAGTGAACTGCATAACTTGACGCACGAACTTGCATTTCCGGTCTGACGCATTCGCGTGAGTATGAATGGAAGTCTATGGGGAGAAAAGTCCAGTGTGACTGCAGCTTAAGTGGAAGTGTATGATTTCTCTCTAGTGTGGATCCTCATGTGTTCATTAAGGTGTGATGAGCGGATGTAACTCTTCCCACACTGAGTGCATGTATATGGTCTCTCTCCAGTGTGGATCCTCATGTGTTGATTAAGGTGTGATGAGCGGATGTAACTCTTCCCACACTGAGTGCATATGAATGGTTTTTCTCCAGTGTGGCTCCTCATGTGTAGATTAAGGTATGTTGAGCGGATGAAACTCTTCCCACAGTGAGTACATATGAATGGTTTCTCTGCAGTGTGGATACTCATGTGTTGATTAAGGTATGATGAGCAGCTGAAACTCTTCCCACACTGAGTGCATGTGAATGGTTTCTCTCCAGTGTGGATCCTCATGTGTTGATTAAGGGATGATGATTGGCTAAAACTCTTCCCACACTGAGTGCATGTGAATGGTTTCTCTCCAGTGTGATTCAGCATGTGTCGATTAAGGGATGATGATATGCTGAAACTCTTCCCACACTGAGTGCATGTGAATGGTTTCTCTCCAGTGTGGATCCTCGTGTGAATTTTAAGACTGCTTTGTCTTCCAAAACTCTTTCCACACTGAGTGCAGGTGAAGCGATTCTTGTCTCTCCCTTTCAAAATACCATCAGTCTGTAAATGAGTATTTTCCTCAATTTTGACATGATGTTCCTCCTCTTTACTCCCCTCATTTTCTTCAATTAGGTCTGAAATATATAAAACAGTTTTCATTAATACTTAAAAACTCATCGAAAACTGAAAAGTGAAAGGACACTGCAAACATTGGCTACACACACTGTAATTTTGATGCACATTAAATGTAAAATAAATCAGATCATATTTTGTTTGGTCCATTAACGTGTACACATTTAAGCAGATTCAATTCATCTTTATTTATCTGGTGCTTTTATAATGTAAATTGTGTCAAAGCCGCTTAACATAGAAGTTATAGTAAATTGAAACTGTGTAAGTTTTCAAAGTGTCTTACATAATTTATCATTAAAGTCATTTTGGTCATATTGATAAGACACAGATTTGAAAGCTGTAAATGGGCTATTTTTATTCGTATATATTCAGAATTACAACAAAATGTTTTTCTAAAATTTGTAAAGCAGACAGGGAACACTTGTTCATTCTATGCCTGACTGGTAAACGCATCAGAAAAAAAAGTCCTGGGGTAACAGCTGAACAATCAGCAGAATATTTGCCTCACAGACATAAGACATACCTGTACAGCATCTGCATAAATGCTGTTGTGTGCTGTTGGGTCATTTTCATCCATTCTGTGGTGATTTTTGAGACTTAATTTGGCCAAAACTTTCTCTGTGTTTCAGCAAACGGACTGATATTTGGGGAAATCTTATTTTGACATATTCTGGGAAAATGCTTTGAAATAATAAAAAATAAATAAATAACTCAATACACTCTAGGTAAATTTATTCCCTTTTCTTTATATTCATGGCTGTTTTTTCTCCATTGGCCTCTATCATAACAAAGTTTTTTTCATTCCAAAGCCATGCCAGCATATAATCATGCATTTATGATTGTTGGTGTTTTCTGTGACGACAGTCAATATTGTTTAATTGGTCTCCACCCATGGGACGGCAAAAAGGAAATGGGTGAGAGTATAAAGGAAGAGGAGGAGAGTTGAAGAGGGCAGCATTATGTGGTGTGTGGAAGAAAGAAGTTGACTGAACTGTTGCAGTGCGGGGAAACGAGTAGAGAAACCAGGTCGAGACGAGCAGTGTAAACTTAACGACTGGCTGTGAGAAACAAAATACTGCTGTCTTGTTACTGAAGTGCTCGTGACGTCTGTGAACGAGTGCGTCACCAAAAGACTTCAGTTCAGTGTGTCCTGAACAAAATCAACTTACCGATTTATTTCGCTGGCATGGAGTCACGGGCCGATACTGACAGAACTGGCAACCCAGAGAGAGCTGCATCTGCCCACACTGAGCCCAGGCAGAGGTGGAGACAGAGGAACACTTCCTCACTCACTGCACAAACTATGAGCACATCCGAGAAACATTCTACCCCAAACTACAGAGCATTTACCCACAATTCACTGAGTCAGACAATAAAACACAACTGCAGTATTTACTGGGGGAAAAAACCTGACTGTATCCTTCTAGCGGTACAATACATTAACGCCACTCACAGAGAGAGAGAGCAAACCAATAAACACATCAGTGATGCGCTTGCACACACACACACACCTAGATTATTATAATTGAATCGTTGTAAATATACTGATTATTATTGTTCTTATTTTTATTTTATTACTGTTTTATCCTAAAATGTTGATTGTTACATGTACAGTGTTTTCTGATTATTTTTATTGATATAAATAAATAATGACATATATGAATATGATATATTGAATAATATATTTATATTTTTGTTTAATTATATGTATACATCTTTAATTTTTTCTTCAACTACTATTTACTACTAATTAGTTTTTTTATAATAATTATTATTATTAATAATAATTATTATTAAGTTTTATTTTTATGTAAACTTTATAAATGCTTTGGCAATACAAAATTTGTCATGCCAATAAAGCAATGAGAGACAACCCTTTGCACACTTACCCTAAAAACAAACAAACAAACAAACAAAAAAATCATCTCAGCTCTTAGAACACCGTAAACATAGTAAGTTGATGGCGTGGGTTTTCTGATGATGTCCACTCCAGGATGGAGGAATGTGTAAATTCTCCTGTTTTTATGATTACTAATAAAGTTGTTTAATGTTTAAGGGCCTAGATTATATGATGACCTTAGTGTCCTCCCTCTTCAGAGTAAGGGCGTACTCACACTATGCTATGCGAACCGCGCCCAGACTCGTTTCCCGGATCGTTTGAGAAATGTGAGTGCACTTGGAAGAGGTGTGCCTGAGCGCAGTTCACTTGGGCTTTGGGCGGTACGCTTGTAGTGTGAGTGCAAAGCGCGCCTGAGCCCGAAACCGAAGAGGAGACGTGACTTTTGGGGACTCTTTGATATGGATTTATTAATCATTCTCACTGTTTAATGAATGCAAACTGTCGTAGATTATTGAAGACACAAACCCCTCTCTGCAGAAAAACTACACCTTCAGCAAACCTTCTAATTCCTGCAGCACGAGGACTTTATGATTGTTTATGAGCGTCAAAAGTGGCTGATCTGTCTGTGAAATATTTGACTGTGTGACACTGCATATCAAACCACTAAAACTATATAATCATATAAAGACATTCCACTGTGCTGAGCGTGTTCTCTTAAAGGACACATGATTTACCCCTTTTTTATATTTAATATAAGTCTTTAGTGTCAACAGAATTTGTCTGTAAAGTTACGGCTAAAAACACCCATCAGATCAGGAGCGCCGCTAAGTTAGGACGATTCTAAGGGCCCATGCACTCTAGGGGGCCCACAAAGATCTGCTTTATAGTTAATAACAGTACTATAATGTAATATAAATTATGAATGTATCTCTAAATTACAAGTAAAACAATTTATTAGAAATAAAAAATAAAAATACGATTTATATCTGCCCCTCGTGTCTGTCACTGTCAAATTGCACCCCCCCTCCTTTCACTGTATGGTTCAGTCCGTCAGTGGCAGGAAGAGAGTTGATGCTTTGTTAAGTGTGATCGTCAGGTAAACTGTTAAAGCAGCGATGTCCTCGAGGTTAACATCAGCTGCGTCTCAAATCGCAGACTTATGCACTATTCTACGCCATTTTGTAGTATAAATAGTGTCAGTAGTGCGTTCACACTGAAAACGCTAAAAATAATAAGTGCACTTTAACTGCCCGGATGATGCACTCAGCATCATTTATGGGTCTCGGCTTATTCATGGGTCTCATTGTAATATAATATAGTGTCTTATTGATTTTTGTCACTGTTCCAGTGTATTGCACATTGTATGAGACACTATTGCAGTACAGTTATTTAAATAGTTACACACTGGTGTTTTGTGTATTTAGAAATGTAAAATTTTCAGTGAATATTTGATTACTGTTCCTCTTTTGTACTACATTTACATTCGAACAATAAATCATCTGCTAGCTTACAGTCACGGCCGTTCTCTTACTAAATACTGATAAGTAGTGGACAAAATCAACAATAAAATGCATAGGTCAGTATAACTATTGCAGACAAAAAGTTTGAATAGCTAGCTTGGTAGTAGGGGGCCCATGCTCATATTTTTTCATGGGGCCCAAAATTGCTAATATCGATTATAGCTTACGAAGTCTGTGTTTTATAACTCTAAAAAGCTTGTTGCTGTTTTTGGTACTGGGCCTTTAAGGCTAGTCCTCCCCGTCCACCGTTCCCACGTGCCTGTCAGCGTGCCTCAATCTCCACGCATGGAAGGGAGCCATAGAACAGATCCTCCCTCTAGACATCGAGTCAGAGTTTTACAGCCGTTACATCATTGTTTCAAAAAAGGATGGAGGGCTGCGTCCGATATTAGATCTAAGACAGCTAAATCGCTCAGTACAAAGTTCACGCACAGCACAGACACACACACACACAGACAGCGCACGCATTGAGCTTTGCACTCTTTTTACAAGCAAGTGTGACAGGATACAGGTTAATATCCACTGCTGTATGGATATCTGTTATGTTAATGTACAAAATAAACCTGATTTAATGTCAACAAACCGAGATCGAAGCGTTTTTCTTTTTTTAATTGTCCTGACACACGGCTGTGGTGATGCAGTAAAGCTGAAGTAAATCGCTTATTACAAACATGCACTGTTTTAAAACATTTACACTTGTGAAACTCACTCTTGATCACATTTGATGATGATTGATGACCTTCGCGAACTGAACAGACCTTTTATTCCCGGTTGCTTTGCGCACGTCCTGTTGATATGATTATATGCGTTACTACAGAGACATGTTAATACGCAGCTGTCAATCAATTCGGTGGGCAATTCAAAGTTGCGGTCGGTCTCAAAACTGCTCCAATTGGTCCATCGTTTTAATGCTGTTAAATTAATGTAAAAAAAGGACTGGGTGTGTTTATATCAGCCCAAAATGACCGTCTATACACTATACCTACACATATGTCTGTCAAAACAGCTTAAAAAGTAGATTTTTCAAAAAAGGAGCTCGTTAAGGCCTACAATTTTATGTTGGATCTAAAGACTTTTTAAGACCCTGCAGAAACACAATAGCCCTGGTAATTAGTTATTATAATAATGATGTAATGCTAACTCAGATACTATCTGTGAGAACTAGTAACAACTACTAGAAACAAGTTTAAACCCATGAAAAAGGTGATGAAAAATGGAATTGTGATTAACGTGACATATGCAAATAGAAAGTACTAAGCCAACACTATCACTGTATTAGCAGATATCTTCTATGAGAATACTGTAAACCTTTTATTAATTTATTGTTCTTAATTATTTTGTATAGCGCCAGTGCTCAGGGACGCTTTACAAACAGTAGGAGAACAAGAAAAGCTATAACCTTAAGAATGACAACAGACATGGGAACAAGTGAGGAAAAAAACTCATTCCTGTTTTTCAATGAGTGCTGATGTGCGTTTAGGAGAACTAGGCAGCACACTCAGGGCTGCAAGATGGATTTAATGTAGTATTCTTATTATTAAAATATATCTGAATGAGGATCAAATGACTGAGTTGGTCTTTGAGAATGAAAATTAACCTGTTTGTTCCTGCGGATCTTCATGTTTGACTCTGAATGTTTCTTCAATCTTCACATCTTCACTCTCCTCTTTAATAAACGCCATCTTTATAACAGTGTGGAGATCAGTCGCTTCAGCAGGAGTTTTTCTCTGCGTTTGGACACTTTATCCTGTTTAAAATGAACAAAACAATAAAAATCTTCAGTTTAAAATAAATAAAACAATGAACAGAAACAAAATAACTTCTCTTCAACACTTGCTTCAACAGTTTCTTTATATGAGAGTAATTAACAAACAGAAATCAGGTAAGTCCGAGCAAGAAACAACTGCCACAAATGACCTGATTAAAACTAGTTCTCCATTTCTTATATATGTGATGAATACTTAGACTGGAATGACATTATGCTGTTTAATAAATTAAACCTTTATTAAAACACTTATTACACACACTGTTACTTTTTTCAAACTTTATACAGCTGTGTTCTTAATTGTTTTGTTTGTTTTATTTATTTTATTGTCTGCTTACAGCAACGTTGTCGCACTTTTTTGCTCAAGACAAATTTCCCCTCGGGGACAAATAAAGTTTAACAATAGCCCTCATTACTGTGAGTAAAATAGTACTACGTTGTATAAAGGAATAAAATAATATTGTCAACAGCAGGAACATAATTTAGCATCGGGTGAAAAAGCTGAAACTTTATTCAATCGTGTTATATCTGTGTAGAAGTTAAAACAAACCTTTCTCTAGTCGAATCACAGCGCGGCAGCGGCGCGGACTTATGACGTCATATGCCACGGCAAAATAAAAGTCTTTTTTGCCACTTACTGTTGCAGTCATGATGACTTATTGATACATTTCTCCCTCGTTTTCCACTTTACACTATATCTGCTCTCTCACACACACAGATATTCAGAATTTAAAACTGATCAAAACATTTAAACATTTTAAGACAATTTTGAAAAACTTTAATCCACTTTGACTTGTTTTTCTAAAAAAACACATTACTTCAGATTAATATGAGTCCAAATCTCATCCTCGTAATTTACTCATCCTACCTGCTTCTACAACTTTCTAATTAGTTTCTTTTTTTCATGAATTGTCGTCTCTTTTTATCTTATTCCACATTTCCTGCCATTCTTTAGCAATATCTTCAGTAATGATATTTAACTTTATCTTTACTTACAGAAGCATTAAAGGGGTAGTGAAATACAATTCTGTCATTTACTCACCCTCCACTTGTTCCAAACCTGTTTGAGTTTCTTCTGCTGAATGCAGATGAAGAGAATACAGGGGCAAAAAAAACAGCCAAATAGTGCAGTTTAAAGTGTTAACTATAGATTATGTTAAAGAAAAATGAGGAAAGCCATTGGACAACAGTGGTTTGTTCTGCAGACATGAAGAAATTCTTAAGGGTCTGATTATATTGACATGCTTATTAGGCCTGTATAAACTGCTTTTACTCCAGCCAGACTAAACACTATCACGATTGGTGTACTTTGCTGAAGTATGGATGTACCAAAATCAGTTATTAAATAAAATGATTCAGGGCTGTTTAATTTCATATGGAAAAACAAACCTCAATATTTCAATAAAAATATTTGATGTAATCCATATAATCAAGGAGGTATGAATGTGTTGATTTTGATACTTCCAATACAATTTTTAAGTTAAATTTGATTAAACATTAAATTAATCATAAAAATGAAATATGGTATTTAATCCCAAACCTTATTCTTGAAAAAGTCGGTGGTATCGAGTTTCTTTTACAGTGTGACTTTGAGATTAATAAACTCCTCATTCAGTTTTCTAATTTTCACAGGCAGGCTCTTTTATGTTGGATTTTTCTATACAAACACAATTTTTCTCCCCATAAACAAATAATATGGAATAATAAAACTGTCAGATATAAGAACAAATCAGTTTTAATGATAACTGGGTTAAAAAGATATTCTATTGGTCTCACAGTTATTAAACGATGAAGGATATTTACTGACTTATACTGAATCTTTAGAGAAGTTTAGTTTTCCAGCGCCTCCACGAGATTATAGTAGAGTAGTTGATGCAATACCAGCCGGCCTGGCGAGGCTTTTGCAGGGTTACAGTGAAGCAAATAAACTAACAGTTAAAATGAGATTCTATTAGATGGTGTTGATATCAAAGATAGAAAATATAATAATACATTTCTTAGAAGTTTGATTCATTATCCTGCAACTTTTAGACACAAGTACTTCTGGAATAACCCATTTGAGGATATCAACTGGAACTTGGTCTGGACTTACAACAACAAATATTGTGTCACTAATAAAATCAGTGAAATCTGCTTTAAAATTACACATAAAATATATCCAACCAACCAGTTTCTCAAGAGATATAAAGTTGATCTTTCTGAGACGTGTGTTTTTTGCTGAATGGATGTCGAGACTGTTATGCATTTGTTTTTGATTGTATGTATGTTAAATATTTCTGGTTTGATGTTGAATGTCTATTTAATATACTGAGTGGTCATACAATTATCATTAAGAAAAGAGACGTCATATTTTACAGAGATAAAAAGATATCGATAAGAATCTCCTGTTTATGTTAAATCTTTTGATATTATTAGGCAAGTTTCATATACACACGTGTAAATGGTGGAAGCAGAAGCCGAACATCTTCCATTTCAAGGCTGTGTTAGAATAACAGGGGCGAGTCAGAATCACAAGTTGTAGCTGCAAATAACAAAACATAAATAATAATGACTAAGTCCTTTTGTTATACCCTAAACTGTCAATGTTTCCTGGGAGATACAACTCATAAAATCATTAAATCATAAATCAAATATTTTAAAAAATCTGTTATATGTTTTACTTCGGTCCAGATAATATATTTACTATAATATAATTAATATAATCACATGAAATTATTTTTTGCTTGTCATTTTTCACTCCTGACTGTTGAAGGATTAGATATCTGGAATAGGAAGAACACAAAAACAAAATAAATAAATGTTCAAAAAAATCAAATGTTGTCTGGGTTTTTGTTTGTCAGGTTTGGCTAAATGGTCCTTGGAACTTTAGAAAGAAGCATTTTTTCGGTTATAATTTAGTTATTTTCAGAATGTAACTTTATATATAATCAATGCAACAAAAAGCACATCTCTATAGGAAAACTTATAACTAGGCTGGAGTTAATCGTTACACTATCCAACTATGTGTGTTTTTATTTTTCTAATTAAATGAATCTAAATTAATTTGCAATTGGGCTTTTGTATATGTGAAATAGTATGGTGAGTGTATCAGTTGTTTGTATATTTAAACTCACTTTCTGATACATTAACTAAGCTTTTATATTTACCTAAAACATAAAAATAAAAGTATATTTATGAACAGGACATTTAATAATCTGTAAGAGTTGACTTCTCATCTATTATTTGTCCATGTATCTTTTATCCCCTCTACTGGACGCATCAGGAACAACAGGGGAGTAAAACTGCCTGAATCCAAGTCTGCAATAACCTAAAATGATACTTTTAGAAAGATCTTTACACACCGCTAATGTCAGCGATGGTCAGACACTAATGCAGGTCACACTAGTTAAGCTACTGACCAACAGAAACGAGCTTTTCGTCATATTTGAGAGAGGGATGCTTACAAACGCGGCCCCGCAATATATATATATATATATAGCACCAATATAACACCAACCTGAGAATTCTCTCTCATTTACTTGCTTTCTCTCACTTTCTTACGTTCTATCTCTCTCTTTCTTTAAAAGTTGGCGAAACAGACATCACAAAAAGATGCCAGACACTAAATACATTACAGCACCGATGACCTCCTATTATGCTATATTCCCAGCAAACACATAACTATCCCCTAACGTTCCCATATGGTTCCAGTTTGGTTATTTTGTTGGGAACCAAATAAGAACGTTCTGGGAACGTTCTCTGTAGGTTATTTTTTTGGTAACCAAAATATAACCTTCCCAGAACGTTCCCTGCAGGCTATTTTTGATGGTTATTTTATTACCTACAGAGAACCTTCCCAGAACGTTCCCTCTTGGTTTTATTTAGATTTGTTTTTCATAACCTTGAGAGAACCTTCCCAGAACGTTCCCTGAAGGTTAATTTTGGAATTTATATTATAACCAAAAGAGAACCCTCTCAGAACGTTCCCTGTAGGTTATTTGTTGGTTTTATTTTCGTAACATACAGAGAACCTTCTCAGAATGTTCTGTGTAGGTTATTTTCATGTTTTATTTTATAACCAAAAGAGAA
>CAIGQQ010029115.1:0-16549 GCA_903798035.1 Danio albolineatus | reverse complement strand
AGAGAGAGAGAACACCTGCACAAAGTGATTTATAACGTAATATAAAAGGTGTAAATAGGCGGAATATGTGATTAAACTGGACGATGCACGTGAGAGAATAGACGCGAGCTAGTTACTAGAAAGTGAAAGCAAAATAAACAAATAGCACGATAGGCGCGATCAAAATCTGGGTGAGATATAAAGGTGAAATACGAGGGTGCAGTCGGGCACGAGTAAGCAGATAAACTACGACACTCGTAGGAGGAAAAATAGGCGCGAATCAGCAAACAAACTGGAAAAGAGAGAGCAAAAGCAAGCCGGGGTCTGAGTAAAGCCCAACGGTGAGCTGTTTGCACGTGAGCTGCTTTGCTGTGACCGTGGAAGAGATTTAAAATTAAAGAGCTAGTAATTAACTTGATCGACAGAGTTTTATAGTCTTGATAAGGGATTGTAAACTGTTAAATCGGGCAGAGAAAACAGACCAAAGATCAGCTAGAGTACTTACAGCTGGATTGTTGGAATGTTAGCTGCGATGCTAACACAGTGAGCTCACAGTTGCAGTACTAAAATTTATGGATTTAGTATATAAAATGATCGGCGGAGTTTGATCGCGACGTCTAGTAATCAAATTTAAAATAAAACTGAACTTAGCAGCAGACGAGCTGAGCTAGAGGTACACTCGGCTAGAGAGCAACAAACACACAGCTACACTCGGCTAGAGCAAACAGGAAACAGGTGACCAAACAGCAAACAGGTAACATTACTTCCCATTTCCTGAGTAAAGATGCTAGACAGTGCCTTTACATGGTAAGTGATTTCTGCAGGGGCGCCGCTAAGGGGGGGAAAGTTAGGACGATTCTAAGGGCCCATGCACTCTAGGGGCCCCCAGAGATCTGCTTTATAATTAATATCAATACTATAATGTAATATAAATTATTAATGTATCTCTAAATTACAAGTAAAACAATTTATTAGAAAAAAAACGGCTTATATCGGCCTCTTGTGTCTGTCACTGTCAAATTGCACCCCCCTCCTTTCATTGTATGGTTCAGTCCGTCAGTAGCGGGAAGAGAGTTGATGCTTTGAGCGATCGTCAGGTAAACTGTCAAAGCAGCGATGGTTAACACAGATTAAATCCGGTCATCAAAAACGGAAAGAGAGGCTACAAAAAGCAGAGAGAGAGAAAAAGGGACGGCAGTTGCTGTCACCGTTTTATGTAAAGAAAGGTAACGTTATGTCCATTCACAGAGCTTTCTTTTTGCGGTAATGATAGCGCCGCTAGTTTAATTTACTTTGCTTATGATGAGCTCTTTATATATACGCCCTCACCCGCTTTTCCCTACGAAGTTCCCCAAACTCTTCTCCCAGTTGAAGAAGCAGGTAACTGAGATCCTGCCTTTAAAAATAGCATGTGCATTGCAGTCTGCGTTTAAGTATTAATTTCACTATGAATTCCACTATTAAATGACTGCTATTTTTCCACAATGTTGATTATGTAGAATGATATTAGTTATAACAGCAAAGCAAACATAAAACTGAAAGGCAAAACTTTAAATTAATCAAGTTAGGTTTCCTTGAAAGATAATGATCTATTTAATTTTTTTTTTTGCCCAGTGGACCATTTCTAGTAATATAACTGATTAGTCAAACTCATACCATATCAGCAGAATAGTGTAAAACAATATCTCAATGGCCATACAGACAAGTTTTGAATTAATTATGTATGTTTTAAATATGTCATAGCCAGGATGCTCCTCAAGCCAGTCTTTTGAGCCTTGATTGTTAAAATAGAGCCCATAGTGAATGGCGCAATTTAAATGTAATAAATCTGCAGAATTCTGTCTGTATTACTTTACTGCATGTACTTAGTTACACAAGCACATGTGTAAACACACACATACAGTTATACACATACACATATTAGCCCCCCTTTTTTTTTTTTTTTTTAAATATTTCCCAAATGATGTTTAACAGAGCAAATTTTCACAGTATGTCTGATAATATTTTTTCTTCTGGAGAAAGTCTTATTTGTTGTATTTTAGCTTGAATAAAAGCAGTTTTTAATTTTTTAAAAACCAATTTAAGGTCAAAATTATTAGCCCCTTTAAGAATTTTTTTCTCTCGATAGTCTACAGAACAAACCACTGTTATACAATAACTTGCCTAATTACCCTAACCTGCCTACTGTAGTTAACCTAATTAACCTAGTTAAGCCTTTAAATGTCACTTTAAGCTGTGTAGAAGTTCTTGAAAAATATCTAGTCAAATATTATTTACTGTCATCATGGCAAAGATAAAAGAAATCAGTTATTAGAGATGAGTTATAAAAACTATTATGTTTAGAAATGTGTTAAATTGGTGAAAAAAATAAACAGGGCTAATAATTCTGCGTCAACTGTGTGTATATATGCACATAAAAACTGTAAAATTTTCAGTGAATATTTGATTACTGTTCCTTTTTTTGTACTACGTTAACATTTGAACAATAAATCATCTGCTAGCTACAGTCATGTAGTTTCTCTTACTAAATACTGATAAGTAGTGGACAAAATCAATAATAAACTGCATAGGTCAGTATAACTACATCGCGGACAAAGAGTTTGGATAGCTAGCTTGGTAGTAGGGGGCCCATCCTCATATTTTTTCATGGGGCCCAAAATTGCTAGCGGCGCCCCTGGATTTCTGGATCACTGGATGATTGGTGAGTATAAGGCAGCTGAGATTCAAAAGACTGCAAAGCTTGACCATTGTTATACTCAATTATTGTGTTCTGATAGAATGCTGATTCTCTGTCACTGATGACAAAAGTTCTTGAAAAAGAACCATATCTTTTCAGTATGTCCATTAATTCGTCATCATGCTCTGTGTTAGTCAAGCCACAAATAATCAGGGAGTTTGGAATTTTAATGCCCTCTGCTTCAACTATATCCATATTTTGTTAGATATTTATTATATATTTTTCTAAGTTAAATGTCAAAAAATGATATTTTAGTTGCCTATATAATAATTATTACTCAGCTACAGCGCCACCTCCTGGCTGGCTCGCCACATTTGTAACAGGTGTACTGAATTTATTTAATATTGGACCGGACAATATAATCAGAAGACTACACGGTAAGTAAAAGGAGGTGGGAGTGAAACTGAGCAATAACCAGACACAAAAGGTAGGTTTAAAATATAAAGAATATTTTTACTTTGGATTGTATGTTTTTTTTCTTTCTTTTAGTTTCCTTAGCAACCAATAATTACATTACAAACGCAACAACTATTTATACATAATCCCCAGGGTGCACCCACTTTACAATTGTCATCAATCAAAAACAAAGTCACAATAAATGAATTCAATTGAAAACAAAAGAAAACGTAGAATAAAACAAATAAATCAGTAGTGTTGTTCACACTGAAATCAGTGAAATCAGTTCAAACTCAGTCTTTTTCCTTCCAAGTAAATCAGTTCTTACTCACAGCTGTGTTCTCAGTCTCAGTCCATTAAAGGAAATAACTCGTTGTTAATGTCTTACTTTATCCGGTGAAATGAAGATAAACTGAAAATGTCTGTACTTCACGACTCTCCAGGTCGACGTGGGAGGCTCGCCATCAATACAAGAAATCCAGGGAAACCGGGAAATTCTCCTCAGGAAATAAAACCTGGCCTGATCACAGACCAGAATATATAAAATATACAACACATGAAACAAATAAAACACATACACACACATGAATACCATAACATGAGATATTATGATGAAATACCTGTCAAAATCACGATGTCTTTATCTCTCTATATCCTTCTTACACACGCGATTTCAAAATGGCGTCGCGCACTGTAAATGCAATGCAACATGCGGTCTGACTTAAACACACTCTTTAACACACTGTCACGCTTAATAACAACTATTTTGCAGGTACAATATGATTTGGTACAGCTTACAACACTTTTAAACAGTTTAGGAATCGAAACATACCGTATCTTATTCCTTTTGTGCAAATTTACTCCTCTCTTTCTCTCTGCTAACTGGTCTCGTCTCTGCTCTGCGTCTTTCTGCCGACAAGCTGAAAGGGGCGGAGCTAACAGCTCGCTCCTACGATTGGCTGTTTTTTTTCTCTTAAACTACAATTGTATATATAATTTTATTTTGTTTATTATATTACTAAAGACTTATAGATATATAAATAATTAGATTATACTGCTTTAATTAATATTATAAATAATTATTTAACTCTATTTCACTAGGGTTACACTTTCCCCCCCTGAAATCATGCAAGTCCCTTTGCATGCTCTGAGTGGCTGATTAGTCACTACACTCAATGAGGCATCAGGTAAGTTGGGAAGGGCACAGGGACTTTCAACACCATTTAGGGAGCTAACAAGGGCAGAGCTTAACCCCTGAAACAGAGACTGGACAACATAAGAAAGGGGATTTCCGAGCTGAAGATAGGAAAGTCTGTCAGGTTCCTCTTTTTGCCTACTTGAGCGTCTGATTGGTATATTTGAATTATGTCCTCTCTCAGGTTTGGGCTGTTGTTCTTTTTCCTCCACTGAAGCATCTGACATTGCTGTGCTTTCCTCCACTTCCTCTTCATCTCCACCTTTGACAGGTATGTAAGTTTCTGTTTCTTCTTCAGGTGTGTTACCTTTCACAGTGTCGTGTGGATCATTAACAGGTGAGTAATCAACTGAAATATCAGCAGGTAAGTATTCCTCTGGAGCATTATCAGGTGAGTATGTATCGGGAACATTGGCAAAGGAATTGTCAGCTGGAGTGTCAACATGTGAGTATTCCTCTGGTGTATCAACAGGTAAGTATAGTGTATTGTTACCTTCTGAAGGCTTTAGATTAACTGAATCGGTATTAAAAGAAACATCTGCAGTTTCCTTTGATTTGTGTATGTCATGAACTGTAGAAAACCGTACAGTTTCCATTTCTGGGAGAGTATCATGATGACCAGTAGGATATTCATCCTCTGGATCAGAGGGGTTGTCATCATCAGATGGTTCTTTGCCAGGGTTTCTCCGTGTTCTAGGTTTAGAGGGAGGTTTGGTTAAGGTAGGGCTTGAAATGTCTGAAGCTGGTAAAAATCCACAAGGAAGCAGAAGATCCCTATGAAGTGTACGGAGAGGGCTATCTTTTGTTTCAGGACGAACAGTATACACAGGTAAGTCACCTGCTCGTTTCACTACTACATACACCTCAGACTCCCACTTGTCTGCTAGCTTGTGTTTACCACGTAACCGAACGTTCCTCACCAACACACGGTCATTTACTTCCAAGGATGAGTTTGTCACAAGTTTGTCGAATCTGATTTTGTTCCTCTCAGCACTCTTTAATGCTTTACTAGACGCAAGCAAATAGCTCTCTTCCAGATGTGACTTTAGATGTTTTACGTATTCAGAATGGGATGTTTTTGGGTGATCATGGTATGGTAATCCAAAGGCAAGGTCTACAGGCAACCTAGGCTGGCGCCCAAACATCAACTCATAAGGGGTGAATCCTGTCACTTCATGTTTCGTGCAATTATATGCGTGAACTAATGGCTTGACGAAATCCTTCCAATGAACTTTATCTTTCTCCTCTAATGTGCCAAGCATGTCCAGCAGGGTTCTGTTGAAGCGTTCGACAGGATTTCCCCTTGGATGGTAAGGTGTCGTTCTAATTTTCTTGATGCCTGATATGTCACAAAGCTCTCTGATTGTGCGTGACTCAAAGTCTGGGCCCTGGTCACTATGTAAGCGTTCTGGGAACCCATAGTGCACAATAAAGTTTTCCCAGAGACACTTTGCTACGGTTCTTGCCTTTTGATTTGGTGTAGGGATAGCCACAGCATACTTAGTGAAAAAATCTGTGATCACCAAGATGTCCTTTGTGTTGCTGCGGTCGGGTTCTATTGAGAGAAAGTCCATACAGACTAGTTGTAGTGGCCGGGTGGCCTGGATGTTGACCAAGGACGCTGCCTTTTGAGGGTGAGACTTCCTTCGCACACAACGACCACATGTTTTGATCTTCTGTTCTACATCAGCAGCCATCTTTGGCCAAAAGAATCGTGTTCTGACCAGATCCAAGGTCCTTTCAATACCCATGTGACCCATACTATCATGCAAACTGCTCATCACAGAGGATCTTAGTGCTTCTGGGAGGACTAGCTGGTAAGTAATGAAATCCTTATCTTTCCGTTTCCTGTAAAGAACTCCGTCCTTTAACTCAAGGCGGTTCCATTCCTTCAAGTAATACGGAAGACAAGGAAGTTCCTTCCTCACTGCAGGTGGTGGTTTTTCTCCTGACTCCAAGTGTGATATCACCTCTCGAAGAACTGGATCGGCCCTTTGTTTGTCACTCAGATCTTTTGAAAGGTGCAATAGATCGGCTGACCCATCAGAGCTGCTTTCTTGTTCATAGCAGTCAGGTATGGAGCTTGAACACAGTGAGAGTGAGTTTAAAAGAGCAATGCCTGGCTCAGCGTCAGCTGAAACCCTAACAAAGTGCTTCTCACAGATAGCTTGGATGACTTCATCTGTGACATGGACGGCATCTTCTGCATTTGCCAACTGATGTTGTATGAATTGCTGAATCCTCTCACATTCCTTTTGGTTTATATGGCTTTCTGGTGATGGATCCTGAGGTCGCCTTGAAAGACTATCAGCATCAACATTCAACTTGCCTGCCCTATACTGCAATGTAAATGAAAAAGTGGAGAGGGCTGCAAGCCAACGATAGCTAGTAGCATCCAACCTTGCAGTGGTAAGAACATGTGTAAGAGGGTTGCTGTCGGTAATGACAGTGAATTGACTGCCATAAAGATAGTCACTAAACTTTTCAGCAACTGCCCATTTAAGAGCAAGAAACTCTAGTTTATGTGCTGGATACCTAGATTCACTGTATGACAGTCCTCTACTTGCAAATGCAATAGCACGCATCTGTCCATCTTGGTTCTGATACAGTGCAGCTCCTAACCCTTTGGCACTAGCATCTGTATGGAGGAAATAAGGGAGCTTGGGGTCAGCGAAACCCAATACCGGTGCACTAGTTAGCTTTTTGATGATGGACTGAAAAGCTTCCTCGCAAAAGGATGTCCAACGACCTCCAAATGGTTCCTTAGGGTTATGGTACTGACTTTTCTTGTCACTCTTTTTAGTGCTCTTTCTTAATGGTGGGTATCCTGAGGTAAGATCATTAAGTGGCTTCACGATCTTGGAATAATCTTTAATAAATCGGCGATAGTAGCCGGAAAAGCCAAGAAATGACCTCAGTTCTTTTAGGTTCTTGGGACTCGGCCAGGTTTTTAAGGCTTGTATCTTTTCTGGATCTGTTTCCACTCCACGTTCTGACACAATATGGCCTAAATAACGAACGGAAGTTTGACAGAATTTACATTTCTCTAGAGACAGTTTCAGCCCGTACTCCTTTAGGCGAGATAGAACATTCAACAGACGTCTCTCGTGCTCCTCCAGAGTGTCTGAGAATATTATCAGATCATCCAAAAAGACCAGTACTTGTTTTAGATTAATATCTCCCATACACTTCTCCATCAATCTCTGAAAAGTACTTGGTGCGTTGGTCACACCCTGGGGCATACGGTTGAATTCCCAGAACCCCAGTGGGCAGACAAAAGCGGTTTTAAATTTGTCTGACTCCTCAACCTCTATCTGGTAGTACACAGATTTCAAATCAAGCACGGAAAACCATCTTGACCCTGTCAGAGCAGAGAAAGCCTCCTTGAGATTGGGCAGAGCATACGCATCTTTAACTGTCTGGATATTCAGTTTTCTATAGTCAATACACAGCCTTACTTCCCCATTCTTCTTCCTTACTACTACTATGGGTGAAGTAAAAGGTGACTGTTACTCTCGAATGACTCCACTGGCAAGGAGATCACGGAGATGCTGACGGACTGCCTCAACATCATGTGGGTGGACGGGTCGTGCTCTTTGCTTAAAAGGAGTTTCATCATTTAACTGTATGCGATGTTTCACTTTTTGAGTGTGATCAAAGTCTAAGTCGTGATGACTGAAAACTTCAGGCATTTCTCTGAGCCTTTTGGTGATGCGATCTTTCCACTCTTGTGGTAGTGGAGACTCACCAAAATTTGAGGAAAAATCAAGCTCTTGCACAGGTAAGTGTTCATCTTCAAAGGTGGCATTTGGTTGAGGGAGAACGGAGTCAACGACATGAAGCTCAGCTATTGTACACCTTGGTGGAATGGTTATTTCATGTCCAGTTTTATTTGTAAGCACCACTGGTAGATGGAAATGCTGGCTTTTTGGAACAGTAATTAGACATCTTTTAACAAACACCCCACCAGGCAAAGATGAGTTAAATGGGTGCTCCACCACGACACACTTGTCAACTCCAGAAGGCACTACAATGGAACCTTCCACAACTACAGTCTGTCCTGCAGACATGACCTCAGGTGCATTGCCTTTTAATTGTACACAGCCGAGGGTACCACATGTGTTTTGTTTCCGCCTTGCCTCCAGTGTGCGCAGAACAACTCTGAAACCAAATGCAGATGGTTGGTAAGTTGGAAGATTTGACTTAAAGTTTTGCTCATAAAGAACATCCAATGTGTTCGTGCCAATTAGGACCATAGACTGATCATGGGATTTTACATCAGGGACTACTAATGCGATGGAAGGCACTTCAACACTCACCCCCAGGAACTCCTCTGGAAAAGTGATATCAACTTCAATATAGCCTTCATATAATCCAGAAAGGCCATTGGCTCCTTCTACTTCCAAGATGTCATTTATGGGGTTAATGGGATACACAGAGAGATGATTCTCATAGAAAGATTTGGGGACTGTTGTAACTTGTGACCCGGTGTCCAATAAACACTGACACCTTTCACCAGCTATGCTGATCTCTGCGACGCATCTAGCACCAACTAACCCTTTTGGAAGTGTAGCATTTGACATTCTGGAAGACTGGCAGTTGTTTTTGACACGTTTAGAAGTGGGACGGTCTGATTTAAATTCAGCCCCTGTCTGTCCCTCAACAAGGGCTGGCTTTAGTTTAAATCAGGGCTAGGGATGGAGTTCTGAGAGTCCCACTGCAGCTGCTTCTCTCTCAGTAGCTTACGCTTTTTAGCGATAAGAACAGGGTTAGGTTCAGAAGTGCATGAAGCAGCTACATGGACATCTTCACCGCATACAAAACAGTATCCTTGTCTTGGCCTGTCTGTTGACTTCTTACTGACTGGATTTGCTCTAACAGTGGCAGCAGTTTGATTCTTGTGTTTGCCCTGGCTGCCTACTGCTTCTCGCACTGGGAATTTCTTTTGAGGTTTAGGCTTGGCCATAAGACTGACTAACTGGCTTTGGAGCTTAGCTATTTGTTTCTTGAGCTCCTGTGTTTCAGTTGTACTTGAAACCGTAACTGAAGCCTCTTTTTGCTCTAACTCAGCAGAAACCCATGTTCTTTGAGAGTGCATCAGTGCTTTTTGTTTAGCAGACCCAAGATGTTTTTTCATACGATCAACCTTAGCTGTATGTTTTTCCTCTTCTGTGCGTAACATCAGCAGAAGTTGTGCAAAGGAAGGAGGACGGTCCCGTTTTTGCTCAAGCTGCAGATAAGTAATTAAGTCATTGTCCCAACAGCCTCTACAAAATTGTCTGAGAAGATATCGGTCTGACTCGTCAGGTGTAATACTACCTCTTTTGATAGTTACACTCATGGCTGTCTGTAATCTTTACAGATAAGCTGAGGGTTTCTCACCAGCATCCTGCAGCGTATTCATAAATCTTGCAAGGAGCTCATCTCCATCCTCAACAACTCCAAAAGCTGAATCCAGTAATTGAAGATAAACAGAAGATGGAGCATCAGGGCGTAAATGTTTTATAACATCAGCTGCAGGTGGCAGGAAACTGTCCACCATCTTTCTAGACACATGCAAGTCAGATATACTAGGATCTTTTAGAAGAAACTCAACACTGGAGCGCCATGTGTCATAGTCAGCCTCACTACTTGGTCTAGGGCTTCTACCGGAGAAGGCTCGAAGCCTAGTTTGCACAGGCCCTTGGCCGGCCACATCACCACTTCTTACTACATGTTCAACTACAAGTTTCTGGACTTCTGGTGGATTAAGCTCTGAGCTCATTTGAGTTAGCACCTGGTTTAAGACTGCCTCAAAATTGGTTCCACTCAGCTTTGCTATTTCTTTTAATTCTTGAAGATAGGATTTAGTAATTCAATTCAATTCAATTCATCTTTATTTGTATAGCGCTTTTACAATGTAGATTGTGTCAAAGCAGCTTCACATGCATTATAAAAAAATTGAAACAGTGTCAGTCCAGTTTTCAGTGTTGAAGTTCAGTTTAGTTCATTTCAGCGTGGTTTAATAGTCACTGCTGAGAGTCCAAACACTGAATAGTAATCCATTGATGCGCAGCCCTACAAGTCCCGAACCATGCAAGCCAGAGGCGACAGCGGCGAGGAAAAAACTTCACCAATTGGCGAAAGTGAAGAATTAAAAAACCTCGAGAGAAACCAGGCTCAGTTGGGCATGACCATTTCTCCTATGGCCAGACGTCTTGTGCAGAGCTGCAGTCTATTGCAGTGGGGCTGGAGAACGCTGGACATCCATCATGGAGAGACCACAGGCGGGTCACCGGCTGGTCAACAGGCTGGCCCTTTGGGAACAATGCGAGGACTCGTCTGTCACAGGGATCGTCTTACAGGAAACTGTCTCATGCTCTCCATTCCTCCATAACCACCACAGCAGCTGCTCAGGATACGGCATGGTCCAGGATTATGGAAACCTCGGGAATAATAAAAAACGGACTAACATGAGCAGAGATGCCATTCAAATTATAATGTGTTTTGGGAAGTGTTCCCGGCTCCGGTTGCCCTAAATAATGCAGACTAACAATCCTTTAGAGGATTTGGATTCCAAAGCATTTGTGTTTTATGTGTATGCTAATGTAAAGAGATGTGTCTTTAATCTAGTTTTAAACTGACAGAGTGTGTCTGCTTCCCGAACTGTGCTAGGAAGGCTGTTCCAGAGTTTAGGTGCCAGATAAGAGAAAGATCTACCACCTACAGTTGATTTTGATATTTTGGGAATAATTAATTGTCCAGAATTAATTGAGCGTAGCGGACGTGATGGGCTATAATAAACCAGGAGCTCCTGCAAATACTGGGGAGCCAAGCCGTTCAGGGCTTTGTAGGTAGTCAGTAAGATTTTAAAATTTATACGATATTTAATAGGGAGCCAATGCAATGCTGAAAGAACTGGAGTAATATGATCATATTTCTTTGTTCTAGAAAGCACTCTAGCAGCGGCATTTTGAACTAGCTGAAGTTTGTTAATCAGGCCAACAGGGCAGCCGCCTAGTAATGCATTACAGTAATCTAATCGAGACGTCATGAAAGCATGAATGAGCTTTTCCGCATCAGACATTGATAGCATGTGTCGAAGTTTGGCAATATTTTTAAGATGAAAAAAAGCAGTTTTACAGATGCTTGAAATCTGGCCTTCAAATGACAGGCTGCTATCAAAAATCACCCCCAAATTTTTGACTGAAGTTGAGGACTGTACTAAGAATCCATCAAGGGTTAGACAGTGTTCTAAGTTTTTGCGTGTGAGATTTTTGGGACCAAAAAGCAAGACCTCAGTTTTATCTGAATTTAGTAATAAGAAGTTATTAGTCATCCAATTTTTAATATCAGCTATACAATCTGTTAATTTAGTAAATTCAAACAAATTACCAGGTTGAGAGGAGATATAAAGTTGTGTATCATCAGCATAACAGTGGAAGCTAACTCCATGTTTTCTAATGATGTCACCTAGCGGTAGCATATATAGTGTGAAAAGTAAGGGACCAAGAACTGAGCCTTGTGGTACCCCACAGTGTACTTTTGATCTGTATGATGTCTCTTCATTAACTGATACAAATTGATAACGTTCAGATAGATAAGACCTGAACCAGGCCAATGCAGTTCCTGTAATACCATCATAATTTTCAAGCCTATCAAGGAGAATATTATGATCAATTGTATCAAATGCAGCACTGAGGTCCAATAGCACTAAGAGAGAAATGCAACCACGGTCGGACGACAGAAGGAGGTCATTTGTGACTCTTAGGAGTGCGGTTTCTGTGCCATGAAATGCTCTAAATCCAGATTGAAATTTTTCATAAATATTGTTTCTTTGTAGGAAGGAACATAGTTGAGCAGATACAATTTTTTCTAAAATCTTTGATAGAAAAGGCAAGTTTGAAATCGGTCTATAATTTGCTTGTTCTTTAGGATCAAGCTGTGTTTTTTTAATAAGAGGCTTAATGACAGCTAGTTTAAAAGTTTTAGGAACGTACCCTAGGAGTAGGGATGAATTCAAAATGTTAAGAACAGGTTCAGAAACTTCTGAAAACAATTGTTTTAATAATTTGGTCGGTATGGGATCTAGCATAGACGTTGTTGATTTTGACGAATTTATCAGTTTCGATAATTCTTCCTCACCTACTGTTGAAAAAAATTGAAGTTTATCCATTACCGGTCTACAATGCTCTAATTGGGACGAGGCTGTCGGAGGCAGACTGTTGGTGCTTATTTTATCTCTGATATCATCAATCTTGCGTGTGAAAAAGTTCATAAAGTCATTACTGCTATGCTGAGAAATGCATGTTGATGCTTTATTTTTAGTTAGATTAGCTACCGTGGTAAACAGGACCCTAGGGTTATGTTTATTTTCTTCTATTAAAGTTGAAAAATAAGCAGATCTGGCTGACGTTAAAGCTTTTCTAAAGTTAAGCGAACTTTCTTTCCAGGCCAGACGAAAAACTTCTAGTTTTGATTTCTTCCATCTACGCTCCATTTTCCGGGCTGCTGTCTTTAAGACACGTGTGTGCTCATTGTGCCATGGCGTCGGATTTTTTTCCCTAATCTTTTTGAAGTGTAACGGAGCAACTATATCTAACGTATTAGAAAGGACGGAATCAATGGTTTCAGTTACAGTGTCAAGCTCTTCTAGACTGCCTGGAATGTTATAAAAATTAGACAGATCAGGTAGGTTACTAACAAAATCATCCTTAGTGCTAGCGGTGATCGTCCTGCCATATTTGTGAATAGAAGATGATTTTGTAGAGCTATCAATGCACAATAAACAGGAGATTAAATAGTGATCTGAAATGTCATCACTCTGCTGCACAACTTCAACATTATCAATATCAATACCATGTGATAATATTAGGTCTAAAGTGTGATTATGTCGATGGGTAGGCCCTGAGACAAGCTGTTTCACTCCAACAGAGGCTAGTATGTCTAAGAAGGCCAGCGTTAAAGCATCTTTTTCATTATCTATATGAATATTAAAATAACCAACAATTATAACTTTGTCTGTGGCCAGAACTATTTCAGATAAGAAATCAGCAAATTCTTTTGTAAAGTCGGTATGGTGCCCTGGAGGCCGATAAACAGTTGCCAGTACAAATTTAGATTGAAATGTATTGTTTAAATTGTTCACTGAAATATACATCACTATTACTTCAAATGAATTATATTTAAAATCAGATCGCTGAGTAGCACTAAAAATATTACTGTATATTATGCCCACGCCTCCACCTTTGCCTTTAGGACGCGGCTCATGTCTATAATGATATCCTTCAGGTGAAGACTCATTTAGGGGCATATAATCATCTGGTTTTATCCAGGTTTCTGTTAGACAGAGAGCATCTAGCTTTAGATCAGTTATCAAATCGTTAATAAAAAGAGTTTTAGATGACAGCGATCTAATGTTCAATAATGCGAGTTTTATCTTTTAGTTAGCTTTATTTTTTATTTTTTGAACATCAATTAGATTATTACCTTTAAATGGATTTGGGAGTTTTTTATATTTAGAGGCTCGGGGAACAGACACAGTCTCTATGTTCTTATATCTAGGTGATTCTATGTGCTGCAGATTATTTGAGTTGGGTAAACCGTGGAGACTAGCAGACGGTTGGTTAAGCCAATCTGTCTGCTCCCTGACCTGGGCCCCAGTTAGTTAAATGCCAGCACTAAGACTATATGCCAGATTACTAGAGAGGAGAGCTGCTCCAGCCCGAGTGGGATGAAGACCATCTCTCTTCAACAGGTCAGGTCTACCCCAAAAACTTGGCCAATTGTCTACAAAACCTATGTTATTCAGTGGGCACCATTTTGACATCCAGCCATTGAGTGATGAGAGTCTGCTGTGAAACTCGTCACCACGATAAGCGGGCAGGGGACCAGAGCATATTACGGTGTCTGACATCGTCTTTGCAAGATCACACACCTCTTTAATATTACTTTTAGTGATCTCCGACTGACGTAGTCGAACATCATTAGCACCAACGTGGATAACGATCTTACTGAACTTACCTTTAGATTTAGCCAGTACTTTTAAATTTGACATGATGTCAGGTGCTCTGGCTCCCGGCAGACATTTGACTATGGTGGCTGGTGTCTCTATTTGAACGTTCCGTACTATGGAGTCGCCAATCACAAGGGCACTTTCATCAGGTTTCTCAGTGGGTGCATCACTGAGGGTGCTAAACCTGTTTGATGTTGGAACGGACATACGGTGTTTTCTCCCACTTCTAGTTTCCCTCACGGTGACCCAGCCGTCTTTCTGCAAAGACGCAAAACTGGAGCCGAACAATGTGAATGGCTTGCTAGACTAGTCACATCCAAATCCTTATCTAGAGACCTAGGACTCTTACTGTCCCTAATTAAAGTTTGGATGTGTGTTTCTAATTCTGAGATCTTCTCTGTCAGCCTAACTATTTCCTTACATTTATCACATGTGAAGCCCTCCTTGCTGACAGAGAGAGATACACTAAACATGTGGCATGAAATGCATGTGACAAGAGCAGGAGAAGCCATTTTTACTCACCGTGAGTCGAAGTAAATTCTGACTTACCACAGCAGCGTATAGAGTTAACAGGAGCAGACGGGTGTCTGTATAATCAGCAGTCAATGAAGAGAGAAGGAGAGGGGGGGAGAGAGAGAGAGAGAGAGAGAGAACTAGAGAGAGAGAGAACTAGAGAGAGAGAGAGATTTGATTTTTAACCAACTTTTATTTACAATTATCCATCTTACATTGATTCCAAAAAAACATGTCACAATTTATATTAACAAGCTATTTTAAAAGCAAAAGAATAGTTCTTCTTCATCAATTTTACACAGAACATCATGACTACACCATTTCAACTCAAAAGTAAAAAGATCATTCATAGTTTTATAAAACCTGAAGTCAAGTGAAATTCTTGCCTTAAGTAATGCTTTAAAGACAACAACAACATTTTCATTGTCTTTCTGTTCTATTTTGTTTCTCCTACTCAAGTAAATTGCCAATTTTGCCTGTCCAAATATAAAATTCAATAACTGAAATTTAACACGTTTCTTTTGTGTATATTTAAAACCAAAAATAAAAATTTCAGGGTGAAAATACTCAGCAAAATTTTTGCACATTCTTTGTATCAATACAAATAGTGGTTTAAGCTGGACACATTGCATAAAAGCATGAAATACAGTCTCTTTTTGAGAACAAAAGGGACAACTCGAGTCATTTTTTTTTGTCTAAAATTGAAACAAATGAATTCACTGCAATAGCTCCATGCAGGATTCTCCACTGCAAATCTCCAGTTCTTTTAGATAATGGTGGCTTGTACAGTACTCTCCATTCAGGTCTTACATTATCTCCCATTTTTAAAACAGAACGCCAAGGGGTATCAACTCTTTTATCAAGTGTCTTCCTATTAAGAATTAAAACACACATTTTATATAAATCTTTTTTTGTACAAGAAAAAAAATCAACACATGAAAATTTTTCTTTTTGAAAATAAATTCCTGAACATTCTTCAAAATTTGGTTGAATGATCAAACAAGGAAAAGGGTCTTCCCTATCTGGGACACTGACCCCTAAAAAATAATCTTCTAACATGTTTTTTTCATCATCTGAAAATACCTCTTTTAACCTAGTTAAAAATTGTGAAATCAATCGCACAGATCTAAAACCAAGTTTTTCAGTGACAGCACCGACATTCTCAAAATGAGGCCCAGTTAGTGACAATAAATCACTTAAAACCAAAACTCCTGAATTTTGTAGTTTCTTGCTGAGTCCTGGTAAAAAAAATAGATGATGAAATGTCCAGTCTTGCGTTCAAGATCAAAGGTTCGTGCAGTAACCAATAAATAGAGTGAAAATTCTCAGTCTTTTGATTAAGAAAAGTACTCCAAGTCTTAAAAAGATGCCGGTAGAAAGGTGACAATTTTGTAGAATCTAAGCACTTTGGGTCCATTAAAAAGAGAGGTTTGTCCATTCCGAGATTTTCAACAGTCTTTAACAATATGCAACTGATTTTCCTCCAACTCGCATTTATCGGTCCATCTAAGAGTCTTTGTATAAACTGCAACCGAAATGTTGCAATCCTACTCTGTAGGTGTATCAAGCCTTGTCCTCCTTCCTCTTTTGGCAAAAATAAAACACTCTGTGGTACCCAATGGAGTTTGTCCCCAAAAAAATCAACAAACATTGCATGAATTTCAGCGACTAGCTTCACAGGTGGATCAACACAAGCCAGTTTGTGCCATAAAAGTGAGGCAACTAAATTGTTTAC